>JAVKPL010014914.1:0-95274 GCA_032173675.1 Gastrolobium villosum | reverse complement strand
GCCAGTCAGCAAGGCGACCAGGCTCAGGCTAGGTTGCTACGCATACTACTTAAAAAGGTTTACAAGCCTACGGTCGCCCCACTCCAAAAGGCCAAACAGCGCGGAGCAAGGCCAGCACATAGGTTCAGGAGGGGAGTAACCACATAGTGTCGTCTCCGTCTATATAAGCACTCTAATGGGTTGCCTGCACCGGGTTTACAGCGCTGATTAAAACTACCTCGTCGGCTTCTGCTGATAACGCATACAGCTCTGCTGCTGGTCGGCCTCATGGGCTCAACGCACTAGGCCTTCCACCCCCTTGACCCTGCTCGGCACCCAACGGACAGGCATGTTGTGGATAACCTCTATGACTGTTAGCAATAACTAATCATGGCGGCAGATGATTCATGTAACTAATTCATTTAACCCACCTGCGAGACGCTACGGAGAGGCAACACAAACTTCACAATTAAAAAGAAATATGGAACAATTAGCGAAATGTCCAAACTGATTGAACTAAATTGTATCCACAATAACTCATTTAATGAATATTTAGATATTTTAAAAATAGAAAAAAGAAAGAAATTGTAATGAATTTGTACAAGAAAGTTTAATACTCCACATATATACGTATATCTTCATTGATTTTTTTTTTTTACAGTTTCCACGGATGAATCCCCAAAATTGACCAATCCTGTAATGAAATTAAATACAAATAACACTAAGAAACAATTCAATTTCATTACCAATAGCAACTTTAGCTCTACATTAAAATAACTTTTTTAACAAAAACGTAAATTAAAATAACATTCCATTTTTTCAAAAGAAATAAAATCAATAAATACAACCACACAAAAAAAGTTGTAAAATAAAAAAAGGGCCATGAAATTCACTTGTGTTAGAAACACTCAATAAACAATTATGGTGAAGGAAGACAAAGAATCTCTCTCTTTTACAAGGTTAAAAATGTAAATTAACCCCCCAGCGGACAATATAATTACCAAAGCATATTCCAAGAATATGTATCCATAAAATATTGAGAAATGAACGAAACAGTGTACCTTATCGCACACTAGTTGGGTTCCGAGTGGTGAGTGCGAATAAGAAAAAGGTTAGAAAAAACCCTAATTGGAAAATGATGAAAGAAAAAGAAGAAGAAATTAAGAAAAAACAATCCGTTATTTGGTAACACACAAAGCAGCTTCAAATCTTCGTGTTACCACTGTTATAATTTCAGCTAAGCAACTTACAATTTTAGTTAGGATCCAATTATAATTACTTATATAATTATATATAATAAATAAAATTTGTTGAAATGTAAAAATGGGCCCAGGCTCTAACTAAATATAACATGGCTACGCCACTATTTGGTAGCTTAAAATATTATCAAAATTTATAATTTTATGTTTTATTGATTGTTAATATCATTCAAAATGTAGAGAGCTTTTAAAAACTTAATTTATGACAGTAATGATGTGGGAATAAAATATTATTTGACGTTAATGGCGTCATCACCGCACTAGTGGCGCGAAGACCAACATATTTTTCCATCTCTTAGGAATTCAAAAGTACCAGGTAATTTTGGATGACATTTTATCTTAAAAAATGTTACAAATTAAAATCATGAAAAAATTAGATTCCCAAATTTTGTTTTATAGTTCTTATATTAAACTTGGTTAAATATAATTCTCAATGTCACTTTGCCCAAAATCTAAAAAAATTCCTTTCATCAAAAGCCACTTAAAATCCATCCACCATTAAAGGCTACACCACCATATTGTCTTCTACTATTATTATTATTATTTTAAACAGGTACTTCTTTGGAATTTGACTCGGCATTCTCCCTAAAAAGCAGGTACTGATTTTATCTAAATATTACAGATTTTATATAAATTATATTATATGAACTCAATAATAAAAATTATAATTAAAGTAATCAAAGTTTTTATATCAACCTTAATATAAATTAAAAGGAAATATGGTAATTACCAAACAAGTGAAACAACAATATTTACTATATAGACTGTGTAATATTTTCCATATTTTCTTTAACCTATATATAGTCATAAAATTTCTTAGTTTTACCTGTATGCTTATTTACGACAACAACAATATAGCAAAAAGATAACAAGAGCGTGGCATGGCGAACGATAGCGATAGCTAACCAACGCTAAATCATTTTTTGGCATATTTAATGCGTACAATTTCGCACCCTTAAACAGAAATCTCATAAGCAGTCAACATATCGTTGGACCACGTGGGTCAGTCAGATTTGTGTATGAGAGCGCAACCGTGTCAGGCCTCATCCATAAGCTTATTTATTGTGATTGGATGGACATCAGCACATGAACACACAAGGCTCTAATTTACGTAACAGTAATCTTCATTATTTTAATAAAACTTATGCAATCCAATTTCTACACAGTTAAATCTTTAATTATTAATGTCTTTTTAAAAATAATTAAACAACAATAAATGCTTAGAGAGTGTGAAAGACAACAACATGTTAGGGATTAGGGACAATCTTAATAAACAAGCAGTTGCCAATCCCAAGATTAAGCAAGAGATAAAACTTTGGAGTTTGGACTATATATCACTGTTGTCCTCATTAATTGGAACCTAACAAATCTAGAAATAGAGCTGACATAAATCTTCTATTCTGTGACTAATATACTTACTATAATAAACGCAATTCAATGGTGGGATGATAGTGTGTTTGGGGAGAAGGAAAGAGAGAATAAAGACAGGCTTTAAGGGCTAGGAATTTAGTGTGAGCAGCTTTTGAATTTATTGGTAAATGGCGAATTATCACTGCCGCTAAGCAAAAGATATGCTGCAGTTACTGTAACCTGTCTGTCTGGGTTCGAACCCCCAAAACTCTCACTCTTCTGTCCGTTGAAAATTACAGGGTGCATTTGCAATCCGCAGGTGACGTAGTCTCCAGTTGCCTCGTTTCCTCAACCTCCCCAATCTCTTGCTTTCTTTGTCTTATCAACAGTTCTGTAACTTCTGTTCACAACCCTGATATAATTTTTTTTTTAAATACTGACATTTATTAAAGAATTAAGAATATTAAATTTTAAGAAATTATTTTTATTACTATGTATTTTTTAAGTGTTTATTATGTTGTATAAGAGTAGTTCTCTAATGTTACATAGAGAATTCAAGTGGGTCCATCATTAAAAAGGAAAAAGAGGGATGCAATTTTCGAAGTAAGAGAAATTAATATAATTATTTCATGTAAAATGATAATATTATTTCCCTATTAATATAAATGTTCTTTTTTTGTGAGAAATATAACATGTTTTTGTAAAAAGATTCTCATGTGTTTTTTTTTATAAATATTCTCATGTGTTTTTAAATTTGAGAATGTTCTTATTTTATAATATTTAATTAATATATGGGGTTTATAAGAGTTATGTGGTAGAAAAATTGATTGTATTATGTTATAGAGATTCGTTTTGCGCGCCGGAATTTTTTTTTTCTTTTTTGTGGGCTCCACAAAATGTTGTGTGTATAGGAAATTTTGTGTGATCATGTTAAATGATAGATGATAAACCCTTAATATATATTATTGTAATTTTGTAGTTGTGTTACTTCAAGAATAGTTTTATGGTATACATATAATTAATGTAATACATATTAAATATACAGAAACATAAATTTATTTTAATTTAAGAATAATGCCTACAAAATTAAGGGTGATGATCATACATTAAGCAAAATTCACAAACTGAAATAGCAATAAATGCTCCTATTCATTCTTCCTTTGTCTATCTATTAATATTTTATAAAATAATATAACTTTCTTTTATCAAAACAATAAATTAGATAAACCTCATGATAATATTATCATACATAAACTTTGTTAATGATCATGTGTTGATATAGAATTATATAATAACATAATAAATTTTACCGTAAATTGGATTCAAATTTAAAGTTTGGATATAAACATGGACTGATTATGTATTATAAAAGTATATTACTACAAATAGAAAATGATATTAGTATTAATTACAGGGTAATTTATTTTACTATAATCATCTATATTGAAATAAAACAATTTTGATGTACGAATTTTTTTTTTTTTTGATGAGTTCAAATCTCAATGCGATAACGATAAAAAATAGTTAAGTTAGAATTTGAATAACACTTACGAAATTAATTTTCCATTGCCACGTGGTTTAATAAGAAACGTCCTACAGGTTTTTAGTCCACAAGATCAGTTACATTGGAGGAGTGGTTTTATCATTTATGTGCTCGCAGAACATTTTTTTTTTTTTGCGGGAAAGGAGAGAGAGAAATAAAAGGTTGAGGAGAGATGAAAGAGAAAATAAAATTTTTTGTTCAGATGTTAATTTTTCAATGGAAGAAACATGGTCGTCCTGTATCATATTAAAAAATTCCTACATAACATTGCCACGTTTTTTTCCCAAAATAATTACTTGAATGTTATGCAACCGCTAAAATTTACCAAATGTGACAAAAAAATTATTATCAGCGGCAGCAAGTTTAAACTACCACATAACAAAATAAGAGAAACTCATTGTCAATATATTGGTAAAAAGATCAACTTATTTTTAGAAAGCCATAATTTCTGATTCAGATGATCAAATTATGTGATTTTTCTTTTGATTTCAAACAATTTTTTGAGATTTATGCGCTCAAAAGTTCAGAGATGATTATTTTTTGGTTTTTGAGAGTGAAAATTGTTATTCAGCAGCTAAGGGGAGCTCAATTAGGAGAGAGTATCATCCACATATCAACTGGACTTAAGAAACAAGCTCACAACAAAGGGTCTGACTCCATATCTGAACCCAACGTTTTAAGACATTAATTTATGGTTCATTTCACTTATATGTGCTATATTTAGCATGTTTACTTCCATCGTGAGATTTTTTATCACTCACACTTGAATTTTCAACAATCTCCCCTTAAAGTTTGAGTCCTATAATTGTAAACTCCCACTCGGTCACAAGCTTCTTCGAATATTAATGGGTTTATCAACCAATAGTGGATTAGCCTCTAGGTCTAAGACAGGAGTTTGCACGTTTTAAAAACTCGTAGACCAACCACCATCTCCAAATAATTGGTACACCAAACCAATCAACCATTGACCCTGATACCATTATTGGGAAGCGGCCAATCGGAGCCCAATTAGGGGAGGGATCATCCACACATCAAATGAGTCTAAGCAACAAGGGATTCAACATCAAATCTCAACCCAAAACCTTAAGTTATTGAATTTATGAGTTGTTTCACTTATATGTTTTATACCTAGCCAATACTCCTTTCCAATGTTAGACTTTTAATCACTCACTTAAATTCACAACAATTTCCACTTCAAGTTTGAGTCCTATAATTGTTAACTCCCCCTCGATCATAACCTTATGTATTAATGAGCTTACCAACGAAGAGTTGGTTAGCCTATTGGTCCAAGGCACGAGTTTGCATAATCTAGAAACTCGTACTCCAATAACCATCTCCAAATACTCAGTACGCCCAGGACAATCAACCATTGACTGTGATACCCAGTGATGGAACCAGAAGAAAAACTCAGCTAATGCCAAAAAAATCCATAGGTAGCATTTAGCCAGTACCAAAGTTATATTATTTTTAAAAAAGCTCAACCAGTATTAAGGCTGTACTAAATTTTGAAGAAAATTTGTACCATTTTTAAAGGCTGATACCACTATTGGGCAGCAACCAGTGGGAGCCCAATTAGGAAAAAAGTATCACTCACACATGAAATGCGCCAAAGCAACAAACTCGAAATAAGGGTCCAACACCATATCTCAATCCAAAATTTTAAGGCTTTTAATTTAGAGATCCTTTTATTTATATGTTTTACTTATTCCGTTTTTTTTTCAATGTGAGACTTTTTATTATTCACATTTAAATTTCCAACAAAAATAATAATAGAAATTAAATAAAATCTGGGATTTAATCTCTTTGTTTTTATAAAAAAATAAAAATTAAATAAAATCATTCAAAGAGAAAAAATGTGCTGCCACTACCATTTCGTGCCAATGGCATTTGAAATTTGCTGTCACTGAACAATTTTGCCACCGTGAAATTTTGGCAAAATTTTGCAATACACGACGTTCAAATAAATTTTCGGGGAAAACGTATCAACATGGTCAAAGTCCCTCAATGTTTGTGGCCAGGTGGGACTGTTAGACCAATTGATCGAGTGCTTTTTTGATGTTCTAGGAATACCATATTTCCTTTTAAAAATAAAAATATAAAGAACTTGGAGAAAATTATGAAAAAAGGAAGAAGAAAAATTCAAATGGAATCATTTTTTTCCACTTCGAAAAAAGAAGTACACAAAGTGGATACTCCCAGGGAACAATTAAAAAGATCCCAATTGATCAAATTGAGTCAGCAAAACTGCTTTATTAGGTCACGTAACAAAAAAATTATCCCTTAACAGGACTATTTTTATATTCATTAGTTTATATTTTAATTAGTATTTGATATGTCATTCCGATATGAATAGGATGTTACAGTTATGTGAAATATAATAATATCATTTTGATTAGGGTAAAAGTATGTATTGATTTTTTATAATATTATTTTGGAAGAAATTTAAACTCTTAATCCTGAACTCATCCTGAATCAAACTAGTCGCCAAAGCAATAAACCGATTGAAACATTTAAAAAGGGGAGAGGATGTCACAGTTATATGAGAAATCATAATAATTTACAGTATTGATAATATTTAAAGTTTATGCATTTTATCTAATTTATAATTTGTTTTTATGTAAATATTATATTAAATTTTTTATCTTCTGTCTTAACACTTTCATATTTTGTAATTTTTAAAATTCACTATTTAACGAAGGGTTATATTTATCTCATTCAACATGGGATAAATCAAATCTCTACATACACATAATAAAGGTGGATCCCTTCTCTAATTTTTTTTTCTTTCCAATTATTTGCGAGTCACTCTTATATCTTTGTTTCACAAACATAAAATAACTATCTTTATTTTCCATTAATAACTTTGTAAGGTTTGATAAGAGTTATGATGTAGGAAAAATGTTTATGTTATGTTATAGAGATTCATTTTGCGTGTCAATTTTTTTTTTTGTTATGGGCCCACAAAATATTGTGAGTGTAGGAAATTTTTTCTGATCATATTAAATTATAGATGATAAACCCAACTTTGTATCGTGTATATGTTTTCTTGTTTAATGTATTTGTGTTTTTTATGGTGTTAGTAAAACAGAAGGAAAACTTCTGTCCCTCATTCATAAAAAGAATGTTAATTTAAAGATTAAATTAATGTCAATAGGGTTATTAAGAAATTAAATCAATATTTATTTGAAGTATTAAGTAATTATGTTTAGCCATTAAAAGAAAAGACAACAAAAGGAACAATCCCTAATAAAGTGGACTACCATAGCTCTTAATTGTAGTGAGGACCCTGAGGTAATACTATCACGTCACTACAGAAACCCTACATAGGTTCCTACATTTGCAGGGGTGGGGGAGCACATCAAACCATTCTGGTTTCAGGCCTTGCCTTGCCCTCGCTGTGTGGTTGAACGCGAGTGTCCACAGTATAACACCACTCAGTGCATGTCACTATCAATCTTTCTTTTCTTTTTTTCTATCACATACACTTCTCTCACTTACCCCTTTTTTTTTATCTTCTTCTTTTGCCACTCGGGTTTCCCTATATTCACGCCACTGCCCCTTGTCATGTTCCTCCGGACTCAGACGTGAAAGCCTGTCTAATCGTGAAGACTTAACATTTATCACTTGTACTATTTGTTGCTATGTAAAATGTAATGCTCCTAAAGTAGGTCATGTGTACGTACCCACATTTTAGGTAAAGGTTAGCCAACAAAAATATCGGTGTCTTACATTAATCTTAAATTTTCAATTTGTCATTTTTTTGAAAAAAATAACATAAAAAATATGATATCGTTGTTGTAGGCATAAGATTCTCACATCTAGCTGGCAAATGGGGTCGATATGTGCTCAAGCTTAAAAAGTAAGAATAATAAAATTTCACGAAAAGGCACATTGGAGTATTGGACTATCCTTCAGTCACATTGACCATTCATTTGCTTAATGACACGAAAGCATCTAAAGAAGCGGGGTCTCTTTGAGATGGAAGATGCTCTTCTGTTTCTCAAGTTGCAAAGGGACAGGACCCTTCAATTCACATAGGATGTTATCGAAGCTCAAAACCATAACAAAGGGTCTATGCGAGTGACCAATTTAGAATAGCTCTAAACCCGCTTTTGCCACGAAGGTTTGCGAATCACAATGATGATTTTTTTTATTTTTTATTTTGTTTTATGTTTATCATATAACATAATATAAGATCAATTTCCTACACACACATTAAAGAGGTGGGTTAACATTTTTTTTTTTCTTCATCATTTCACTTTCTCTCTTCATTTTTGTGTCTGTTGGAAATAACATTTAAGTCATGTAACATAACATTAATAAAATATTTTTCTTTTTTTAATAAAAAGTGGGTTGCAATGAGAATAGGTTTTTTTGGGTACAATGGGAAAAAGAGAACCAATGAGAGTAGGCTTTGTTGATTGTTGAAACGCGAGCATCGTAGCATTATTATGTATTCCGAAATGCTTTAGCCCCGCTAGGCACTTGATTGATTTGCTACTAGTGAAATAATATCCTGCCAAAAAAAAATCAAATTATTACTTTTTAATAAAATAATTACGCATTTATTATAGTTTTGGAAATAATTACGGATCAACTGCACAATATGACGTCCCTTTTGGGCGTCACATGTGACGCCCCAATTGAGGCGTCTCACCCTAAGGAGAGACGCCCAATTTGTGCATCTTTCGTGTGGTGTTGACACGTGTCACACAAAATTAATATTTTAATTGTAAAACTTTTAAAGGCCATAACTTTTGACTCGGGTATCGAAATCAGGTAATTCTTTTTTTGATTACACATAACTTTTCGAGATCTACGCAATGACACCCCATTTGATATATTTGATTTCTCACAAACATAGTTCAATTTTGTAATAAAGTGGAACTATTGTTGCAAATTTGAACTATGGTAATGAAAGATAAACACTCAACTATGCTAGTGTGACAAAATATTAATGGAAAAAAAAGTTAAATTATAATTTGAAAAATTAAAATGTGACAAAATATTATATTAATTCTTAGTAATAGAGACAATTACATCTCTCCAATAATAACTAGTACTTATCTCGGCAAAAAAAAATTAAATTATTGCTTTTTAATAAAATAATTATGCATTTATTACAGTTTTGAGAATAATTACGGATCTACTGCATAATGTGATGCCCCTTTTAGGCGTCACATGTGACGCCCCAATTGAGGCGTCTCACACTAAGGGGAGACGCCCAACTTGGGCGTCTTTCGTGTGGTATTGACATAAAAATGCCAGGAAAGCTAGCGTGTTGAACTTGCCAAAACGTCCCTGCAGCTCAGCGTTCTGCTCTTGTCATGCACTACCCCAGGTAATGAAATGATATTATCAAAGAAACAGTACCAACAACAAGGACGTGTTGAGCCATCCCTGTACCTGACGTGTTGAGCCTAGTTCTACTCAAATCAGATTCAGACGACCACTTTATTGTTCTCATTATTCTCCTTTGTTTTTTGTTACTCGGTCCCGGGGAAATATAAATTGAAGCGTGTAATTAATTGACGAAATTAACCTTCAGCACAATATAATATTTCAAACAAAACGTGGGGTTCTTTTCGTAAAACAACCTCACTTTCCCACTAATATTTCACAACCAACTAAACACACATTCAATAAAATTAACCATAAATTTCCGGGAAAATTTTACCATACCAAACACCTTTTACTAATATTCCAGAAAACATATATTTCCCACTGCATTCCGGTAATAATTATTTCCCGAAATTAAAATATTTTCTCCTCTACCAAATGCCCGCTTAAACAGTTAATAAAAAAGATGAGACTTTTTTCACCAAAATAAAATAAAATTGATGAGACTTTAAATTACGATGATGTAATGAAGTGAAATTGATACTTTAAAAGAAATGGGTGGAGAAATAGAGAGAAGATAGAGATGAAATTTCTTTTTTTTTTTTTGGAAACAATAGAGATGAAATTTCTAATATATATATATATATATGGTAAAAAAAATTCTTCGGCCGTTTTACGTACAACAATGACAGGTGTATGATTATGATTCCCCTCATTTATTGCTTTCATCTTTTGTATGATTATGATTCCCTACATTTAACGTTGTCATGTATATATATGGCAAATATTTGATTGTCGCATGTATATCAGCTGCAGAAATATAAACCCATATATATATACTATGAAGCACCGACACTTCAAAAACCCTGACGTGTCGTGTCCGACACTTCCCGACACTCTCGGACACTCCGACACTCCCCGACACTCCAACATGTGTTATAGAAATTCAAAAAAAAGATTCAAAGATTGATTTGCATTGAGTTTTTAGTTCAAAATATTAGATTCGTTGGATTACGATTATCATTTTATTGAGTTTAATATAAATATTTGGGATATTTTATGTTTATTTGCAAAATTTATGAATATTATAAGTTTAGATTCATTTTTTTGTTAAATTATTGAATATTAAATATAATATACACTAAATAAATTAAAAATATTATTTAATATCAAAACGTGTCCTAACGTGTCGAAATCTAACATTTTTTAGAATTAACGTGTCGGAGTGTCGTGTCGTATCGTGTCACGTGTTCCGTGTCGGTATCGGTGCTACATAGTATATATATATATATTGGGAAAACATTTCTACAACCACTTTAGATAAGATTATTATCTACAACTATCCATTTTTAACTAAGTATGACCGGTCATACATTAAAATTGCATTTTCTCTCTCCACCACGTCAGCCGACATTGTATGAGGAAAGAGAAAAAAAGATCAACTTTATTGTTATAACTAAGTATGACTGGTTATACTTAGTTAAAAATGGGTAGTTGTAGATAACCTTATCTAAAGTGACTGTAGAAATATTTTTCCCTATGTATATATATATATATATATATATATAAAGAATGTTATATTTACAATTTTTTTGTTTACAAACTACACTAAGTATGATCGGTCATACTTCAATCAAGAATGTCTGATCGCTAATACTTAGTATAATTTGTAAAAAAATTGTAAACCGATCCTTCCTATATATCTATTAACCTAGTGTAACTTTCGGGAATATATAGTGTAGTATGCGAAGAGTTATATTTATAAACTTTTATAAACTACACTATATATATATATATATATATATATATATATATATATATATATATATATATATATATATATATGAGAGATCTTTTGACCGTAGAGTAAGACTTACAAGTCTTACTCTCCATCTCAACCATTGATTTTCGTCCATCTAACGGTTATTTATATCAATTAATTAATTATTAATTTCAAATAAATAGATAATTGTTAGATGAACGGAAATCAACGGTTGAGATGGGGTGTAAGACTTGTAAGTCTTACTCTAGAGTCAAAAGATCCCTCCCCATATATATATATATATATATATATATATATATGATCCTTCACATCTGTGTGTGTCAAACTAAAAAGTTTGACACCAAATCTTAACCGATAATTTCCGTTAATCTAACAATTTCTATTTATTGAGAATTAATAATTAATTAAGAAGTGTGACTCAATAGATTATAATCGTTAGATTTATGAAATCAACTATCATGATTAGGTGTCAAAGAATCCTACCCCTATGTATAAATATATATATATATATATATATATATATATATTTTCAATCTTAACGATTAATTTTTTATATATGATGGTTATAATTTATTAAAAATTAATTAATAAAAATAATCCAATTAATTATAATTCGTTTGATGGAGGGAAATAATGGCTAAGAATGTAAAATTCATTATTGTTATACTTATATGAATTTATCATATCCCATATATATATATATATAAAATAAAAAAGTAGTTAATAATGCATTTGAAATTGGGAAATTTTGAATTTTAAAATAAAAAATATTTAACAAATTTGACAAGAGTTTGGGGCCCGCCAGCCATTGTGCTCCACTCATCTTTAAAGAAGAATTTAATCAAGGGTTAATGTTTATCGTGTTGTAGAAAAATAAAATATGCATTGCACATATTTTTATGTGTTTATAGAAGATAGAATTATATCTATAATATGAGAAACACTAAAACCTTTAATTAATTTATAAACTCATAACATATATTTTGGGGTTCATCGTTGTATAATGTTTGGTTATTTGCCAAATATAATTAGGGATATTTTACTTGAAATAAAACTATCTGCAACGTTCACCAAAAAAAAAAAAAACTATCTGCAACAATCTTAAATTATATTATTTTAAGAATTGAAAGAATTAATGAAGAGTATTTTAAAATTTCATTTATTTGTTATTATATAAATTTTACCAGAGAGAAGCAATAAACTCATATAATTATTGTTGGGCCTTATGGAAACCACCATTATTCGAACTAGGCTGACTGGCCCGTTAGGTTGGAAAACAGTTCCTCTTCAGTAGCTGTCCACTTAATTCAGAATGGGCTGAACAATATAAGCGGCCCAAATAAAGGTCAATTAGCGCTACCCCATAAGCATTAGCAATCCAGTTATATAATCAGATCAAAATGCAATAATATCATTAAGCTAAGGGATACGGGTTGGGAGGTATATAATTGTTTATGAAAATTTTGCATAAAACTCAAATATTAATCAAGACACAAATGAAGATTTTATGAATTAAAAGTTTGAATATATCAACCTGTTAATTTTTTAAACTTCGCATTTTTTTGAGAATAAGGAGTTTGCTCTTAAGAGAATTCTGCATACAAGGAGTTCATCCAGACCCCTCCTAAGCTTAGTTGTTTATTTTTTACTGATGTTTGTGCTATTAGTAGCTGTAGAATTATTATTATTGTTTAGTTATTTTTTTGGACTGTTAAGCCCTTTCTTTCACAAAAAAAAGAGTTCGCTGAATCTACTGTGTTAATTTTTTTCTCAGTCTTTTAAATTATGCTTCTCTCTCGAATTTTTTTTCGAATGTAAAAAAAAAAAACACATATTTATGTATAATCTAACATTAGTAGGTATATGAAGAAAAAAACAAATTTTTTTCCTAATAAAACTCTTGATGCAGAAAGAATAAGTATATTTAAGTATTATTGTGTTATTTAAGAATTATTATGTTAGTCTTGAAATTTTAGAATTTGCTTTTATTTATGAGATATTTCTTTAATGGGTTTATCATCTATCATTTAACATAACCAGAAAAATTTTCCCACACTCACAATATTTTCTGGGCCCGCAGCAAAAAAAAAAAAAACTTCGGCACGCAAAACGAATTTCTATAACATTACATAATCGCTTTTCCTAGAACATAACTCTTATAAAACCCTTCTTTAATTTTAGAAAATTTATCTATCTATTTTGGTGACTAAATTTTTTATCTTTAATAAATTATATGTTGTTAGAAAAATGTTATCATGAAAGATTTCTTATTTAATTTGATTTGGTTAGGATTTTGTATTTCACAAAATCAAGATTTGATTATGATTTTTATTATCTTGAATTATAAATATTTTCTAAGGGCCTGTTTGGATCACCTGATAAAGAAGATAGGATAGGATAACTTATCATATCCTACTTTTATCTCTTGTTTGGTGGGTCAATAGGATATGATTAGCTTATCCTATTGTCTCATTTTATCCTATCCAATACATTATTTCTTATCCAGTGGGAGGAGCTGGGTTAGGATTAAATAGGATATGATACCAATATTAGATACCCGATACATCCTCACCCTACCCAATATATACCAACACTACCCAATATATTTGTATTTATTGCATTATATTTTATTTTTTATTCTCCGTTATCTTTCTACATAATCTTATCATATTGTTAATCAGGTGCTCATCAAGAACAGGACATGGTACAAGCTTATCAGCCCCATATCCTACATTTATCCTATCCTGTCCACCAAATAAAAATGTCTTAGGTTGTTCAAAATTTCTTGCATAATTATAATATTGGAGTTTCTTTTTCCTCATAGCATCTAAAATCCTACTTAAAAGAGTACTTCTGGCTTATCCGTTTATATCAACTCTCTTTCTCCATATAGATGTATTTTTTATGGCTTTAATAATTCTCATGTCGTTGCAGATGGGGAAATGTACAACAACACTTATTTTCATTAGGATACGAGTCCGTATCCTGATGTGTTTTTTTTTAGGTCAGAATACGGCCCCGTATCCTAGTGTTAATAGTTTGCTGCAACTTTTCTCATCAGCAATAACAGCAGAAACGAGGAGCCCATTTTTTATTATGTAGATACATTCTATAATCGAATTCCGAACTCCCTTTACGCATCATATATATAAGAACCACAATTTACACAGAAAAATGACCGAATAATTACCAAAGTACTAAATAGATAAATGAGAAATACTAGTCTCATGTTGTATTAGTATCTCATGTTGTCCACAAAGTATAGGGGCTCACTCATTTAAAAAAAATAAAAGAATAAATAAATAAGTGGGTCCCACATTTTTTGTGTTTATAATTTTTTTTTTTATAAAAGTAGCTGAACATAATCACAGTGCATGAATGAATGCAATCAGGATTCATTTCTTAATTTATTTAGTAATAAATATCAAAGAATGCTCCTCCACGAAGTAATCATTCCGATCCATTTTGCACTTTCATTAGAAAAACAGAAAAGCGAAGTGAAAAATGAAAAAAGCCAGCATACATATGCTTGCTTTATGCTATTCTCTTCCTTATCAATCCGTTCCTCAATAGATGAGGCCATGCATCAAGTAACACGCTGTTCGCCAACAATAATATGTAAGAAATCACATAATGGGATTACATGAAATTAAAGGGCTCGTCTATTCTCATGTTGTAAGAGAGAACATATCTCATACTAAGATATAAAGTGATGGAGTTCATCACTAAAAAGAAAAATAAAATAAAATAAACAATGGCAGTACAATTATCGAAGTATCTATGACATAAGATAGTAGTCTCCTATAACATGATACTACTATTTCCCGAAATTAAAATACCAAAATGTTTACTTGTTGAAGACATGATACTTTTTTTTCTATCTTGCTTCTTGCTTGCTTCGATATTCCTGCAAGGTTTGAAAGACCGGATTCTTCCTCTGCGGTTCATATCACTCTTTGTTCACAAGTGTTGATAGGGTAAGTTATGGAATACCTATGTTACAATTTTTAAATCTGACATAAATTCACAACTTTGACTGGGAGGAGTCGATAGACAATAAACGTTTTAGAATAATATTTCTCTTTTGGAAACAAGCGGAAATAAACAATAAAACAGCAAGAGTAATATTTCAACCACATCAACCTTGCACATTATCTTGCATTTATGTTGTGACAAAATTAAAATATAAGAATGAAAAAATTAATAAACTTAATTATAATTAAATGTTAAAAATTATTCACCCGTAAAAAGTATGTATAAAAAATGTGTGTAACTACTAACTAGCATTATTTGAAGTTTTATATGTGAAGGAAGGGTTTTATAATAGTTATGTTATAGGAAAAGTGATTGTTTTATGTTATAGAGATTCGTTTTGCGTGCTGGAGTTTTTTTTTTTTTGCTGCGGGCCCCACAAAATATTGTGTGTGTAGAAAATTTTTTGTGGTCATGTTAAATGATAGATGATAAACCCATAAACGAATTGTGATTGTATTGCTACTTGTCAGTTGATAATTATTGTTACCCGCCGCGCAGCAAGCTTGGACATTTTGACTGATACGCAGTCTATGATTGGTAACTTAAAATTTTGAGGAAGGGTTTTTGACACTTATAAAAAGTTAATAAAAGATTTATTATTATTTTCAATTAAATTGCGACAAACACCCACCTGCAATTTGAAGAATTTGTAAGCGGAGGAAATCCATTCAGTCATGGCCGATTAAAGTTTTAAGTAATTGAATGAACATCTTAATTAATGAGCAGAGCAAAATGTCTAAGATATCAAAGGAAAGTAACAATGAAAGTATAGGAAATCTATCTTTTTCCAGCACTACTATTTGGTGCAAAGAAGTGAATTACAAAGAATTTGACTACGCGGGTGGTCAAAGTAAAACATGACTGGAAAAACACTTGACATCATTACCAAAGGCCATAGCTCTCTAACTGCTTAGCACTAACAATATATTAAAAATAATTTTTTTTAGTATAAAAAATTATGCAATCATGTAATGGCTAAAATCCAGGTAAGTTGACCTGACTAATTTTTTTTAATAGCTGACCTATTTTATTCTCGAGTCAAACAATTTCTTAAACCACTTGATATCATTTTAGTTAACATTTAAGACAAAAGCATTTATTTTTTAATAAGATTTAAAAAGATGTTCAATAGTTAATGTTCAATAATTTTATTATTTATTTAGACAAAAATGTGAACAACTAAGTAAACAAATTTTAAACGGAATCTATACCCACAAGATGACTTAGAAATTCTATGTTCAGGGGTTATTGCAATATATACCTTGAGCGATAATTAGTTTTACGTTCATACAATGTAATAATACTTAAGGAAAAAACGTGTGTCATTTTAAATGATGTAAAGTTATGTCATTTTAAGAGATAAATAAAGGGGGAGAGAGTGTGAGCAATAAAATAAAATTAGAGTGTGGGTCTCACCTCTTTGTGAGAGTGAAATGACATAAGTTGTATTATTTAAAAGAATAATCACTTTTCCCAATAAATAAATAAATTGGTAAGATCTAAACATTCATCAACATCGTGCCATATTAACAAAATATCAGTAAAATTTTCACAAAAAAAAAAATATCATTAAAATAATAAATGATATATTCGTTTTAAAGACAATGCAAACGCATCAAGTGTTTGTTTAGGACATAAAATATAAATTGGATGATTTGATGATGTTTGCGGAAGCTTCTTTAGATCAAATCAATATCATTCTGGATTGTCTTCAAACTTTTAGCTCCATGTCTGGATTACCGGTAAGTATCCCAAAATCCAGTATTTTTTCTCTCCAAGAACATAGATCCTCAGATTGCAGAAGACATTACAAATGTTTGTGGTTTCAAGAAAACCCACAATATAGGGCGATACCTTGGCTCTATGATGAAGCACGGTCGTGTGTCTAAAGATCATTATGCTGATGTTGTTGCGAGAATCAGAGACAAATTGGCTGGTTGGAGCAATCAGGATAACTCTCTAATTTTGTAATCTCAACTGCTCCAATTTTCCAAATGCAAAATAGCTTCCTTCCTGTAGCTATTTGTGAGGAAATCGAAAAACTGCAAAGAGCCTTTATTTGGGGTGACAAAAGTGATCAAAGGAGGACTCATCTTGTTGCATGGGATGATATGTGCAAGCGGAAGAGCATGGGTGGATTAGGGGTGATCAATCTCCGAATTCAGAATATGGCTTTCTTCCATAAACTTGCCTGGTCCTTGATAAATTCGCCGGAAAAGTTGTGGGTCCGTGTAATATCAAGTAAGTATAGGAGAGGTGTTGATCTTCGTCAAGAAGCTTCTCATAAAACATATGACTCACATTTCTGGAAAAATTTA
The DNA here is from genome assembly GCA_032173675.1 of Gastrolobium villosum. Lineage (NCBI taxonomy): Eukaryota > Viridiplantae > Streptophyta > Magnoliopsida > Fabales > Fabaceae > Gastrolobium > Gastrolobium villosum. The sequence continues at coordinate 77,667 of JAVKPL010014914.1, read as the reverse complement.
TGCAAGATTTGGCCATTATTTCTTCAAGCCATGCAATGGGAGATAGGAGATGGCAATGATGTCTTATTTTGGAAAGATAATTGGTTGGGATTATCTGATAGTCTTGACAACTTGGCTATAAGCACGCCCTTAATACAGGATATGTGTCTTCCAGTTAGTGCTTTTGTTAACAGACTTACTGGTCAATGGCATTTGCAGTACATGCAGCAATATCTCAACGATCACGTGATTGCAAGAATTACTGCCATTCTTCCTCCCTGCATAACAGATGGGCATGATCGTCTTTTGTGGAAAAATCATAAGGCTGGTCATTCTTTTGTTAAAATAGCATACTGTAATATGCTAAATTTTCCTATTTGGAACGTGAAAAATTCCTAGACTCGCATGTGGAAGTGGAATGGGCCTCCAAGATTCAAAACGTGTATGTGGATAATTATGCATGGTCGATTGCTTACAAAGGATCGAACGACAAAATGGAGTGGTGATCATATCCATTGCAAGAGTTGTCCTGGTGAGGTGGAAACTAATCTTCATATTCTGCGAGATTGCAAGCATGCTAGAGGTGTTTGGGATATTCTGATTTCTCCTAATCATATGAGACTCTTCTATAGTCCGAATCTCTGGAATTGGGTTGATAATAATATCATAAAGTCATGGGATCAAAGGAATATTGATGATTGGCGAGATTTCTTCTTTATTTCTTGCTGGTTTTTATGGGGATGGAGAAATAAAAGCGTCCATGACTCTAATTTCACCTATCCATCAAATGCTTTGCACATCATTAGTATGTATATTGATGAATTGCATAACTGTAGGGGTAGAAGTTTTACGTCCTTAGTTAGCAGTCATTCAATCCCATCTAGCCTTTGGAAACCACCAAACTTGAGTTGGGTAAAGATAAATGTTGATGGTGCTATTTCAAGGATAAATGAAATGGTTGCTTGTGGTGGGTTAATCAGAGCCAATGATGGGTCTTAGTTAGGAGGATTCTAGTATTATATTGGGGCCTGTTCTCCAATTATGGCAGAGTTTTGGAGAATTCTTAAAGGGTTGGAATTGGTTTGGCAAATGGGTTTTCGGAAAGTGGAACTAGAAGGAGATGCTTCTGAAGTCTTCTCCATACTGGCAGATTGCAATGCTGCTTGTCAGCCGCATATAGTGGCCAGGATACAAGCCCTTATTGCTCAAGATTGGGAGGTCACACTTACTTTTATTCCAAGAGAAACTAATGCATGTGTAGATTGGCTAGCCAAAGTTGCTTTTCACAAAGACATTGGTTTCTGTCATCATAGAATCATGCCGTATCAGCTGATACATCTGTTTGATCAATATCGTCAAGAAATTATCTCTAGTAAGAATATAGACCCTAGATAGTTTGTTTTTTTATTTTTTCGTTTGTTTTGTTTGGGGCTTTGCCCCTTATTGTTATAAAAAAATAAAAATATAAATGGTACGTTTTTTGAAGACAATTCCAACGCAACTTTGCTGTTTTGCCAACGAATTCATACATGAGAATCAAGCATCAAGGTAAGCTTTGCTGTCTAAGAAAAGAAGAATCCATTTATACCTCTTTCATGTTCCCACCGACAGTATATCTTTCTAAATTCGAAAATCTTGAAACTCAAGGGATACATAGGGATTTATAATAAGAGAGTCGGTTTTTATGGGTCCCGCGTCTTTTCCTAAAAAGGTTACAGTACAGAATCTAATTGAGATTGCAAAATTACGAAGTCTTTCATGTTTATTAAATCTTAATTCGTAAGTAAACATTTGTTGTTTGAAAAAATAAATCCATTACTAAAATTTTGTTTATAAATTGCTTTTAAAATAAAATAAGCTAACCGAAACATTTGCATAAAATTAATTACAAAGGTGCATGATGTAGATAGTACCCTTATCACACATGATTTACTCGCAAAGTTTCAGAACTTATGAATTGAAACGCGAAGAAACCATCAAGGTCACTCTTTTATATATAAAAATCATTAAAAATCATTAAAAAACCCTCACCCACTATCTTAAGCTTTTGGGTTGAATTGATTCTTTATATGGTATCAGAGGCTGTCGTCTCCCATTTTCTCTTGTGAAATTTCTTAATACAGGTAGGTTGAGCCTGTTGCATTATCCACCCCAATGGGCTCTTATGTGAGGGAGCGTGTTGAGATATATAGTCCCACTTTGGTTGTATGAACAACTAATGTGGAGTTTAGAAGGCCTTGGTTACTCCCACGAACTAGTTTTTGGGGTGGTGTATCAAGGTTGTTTACTTATATCAACGAAAATTGGATTTGGAGTACTGTCCCATTATATCACTGTTGTAGACAAGAAAACTGCATTTACACTTGCTAGATAGACTACTGATAAGGTTTGGGGATTTAATTCTTGATGATCTTTCAGGATCTTTGGAGGGTAGCGGTTGATGATTTTTCAATCTTGCTCCCAATGATCTTAAGCCTCCTTAACTAATTTAAAAATAATCCACCTTATTTTTAATGAAACTCAAAGATGTCACAACTTAACTAATTTTAAATATTATTGACATGAAGCTTATTTTAGGACTCCTTAACTAGATTTCAATTACAAGCATCAAAAGACTCAACGTCAACAATATAAAATCTAAGAAATTTTGCCTAAAATGGATCTAATGTAAAAATGACCCGTTCTAAATTAGGAGTGAAGATTTTAGCTTGTGCAAGACCTCTCCAAACACGAAAAATGAATAAGGTTAGACTTTCTAGTACTTCAGAGTTCAAAATGATTGAATTGCAACAATATTTGGAAAAACCATATTGGGGTTAAAATTTGACAAGGATCATTGGATAAAAACCATGTATAGATTCACAAATTAGAACTAATTTGCAATTTGGGTTTTTTCAAACCCTAGGTTTAGAAAAGAAAATCCAAATCAAAGTTCTCTCAACATAAGTGGTAACAAATTCAATCCCAAAAGAAGCAAGCATGTTCAATAATAAACAATTAAATCACAAATCATATAATTAACCAAGTCACTGATATCATTTGTTGAAATCATTTCATCAATAAATCCACAAATATGAATTGTACAATATTAATCGATCATTAATATATATATTTTGAGGTTTATGAGTATCCTGCGATAGGATTTTCTCTCTTTTTCCAGCAAACATAGTTAATGGCGGGGCCCATTTTTTTCTAAACAACAAAGAATCACGCAGTTCGATGTCTTTATAACATAATATAAAAATCTTCATGCAACATTATACTTATTTTTCCCATATATTTTAGTTGTGAGTGAATCAATAAGACCATAAAACAATCACAATGAGAAAGCCTAAAATATCCTAGTAGTGCATCGTATGACTATTTTCATAATAATTCTTCTTATTAATAGCCAAACTTTATTATAAAATAATTGAACTATACATTTCAAATAATTAGTTCAATCACATTTAATAATGATATGATGATCTTATTGCACTATCTCTCAAAAATTAATCCACCGTATTATGAACCTGTTTTCCAATAAACATAATTAAGAATTAATGATAGTCCAATTTATTTATTTTTTAACATTTGCGGTATGGTACCATACTAACATATTAAAAATAGAAAAAAAAATGTGTCATTTAAATTATATAAATTGTGTCATTTTATAAACACAAAGAGATATAGATACCACTAAATAAAATAAAGACAAAAAAAGCATAAATCCCATCTTTTTATATCTATGAAATAATATAATTTGTGTCATTTAAACTAACAAGCGTACACAATTTTCGTTGCAAAGTATGTTGGTATCATGTTCCCTTGACCTATGTCGTTATTGTTCACGTGCAGATCCGGCTCCAGTTTAAAAAGAACAAAATCAAATAAATAAATGGTAAACAAGATCGGGCTTAAACTTAAAAAGTACAAAAAATACATAAATAGAATGAATGAGAAAAATGAAGAACATAAAAAAAAGTAAATAAATGGTGAACAGAATGGAACAAATCAAAGAAGAGAGACGAATTGAAGTTCCAATTGGGCGTCGATATAAAATTAGGACTGTTATGCGGACAAACTGCCTCAACTTGTACGCGAATGACTCATCTTAGCACATGAACTGTCACAATTGTGTCCCTCCCTCCCACTTTTGTTATTGGTCGTCTAGTCATTCAGTTGAATCTTCAAACTCCATCTTGACCCCAACCCAACCCAACCCAATTCACATTTTCACACTTTCTATAAGGCATTATTGCAACACCAAGATTCAACCAACCAATCTTATAACAAAGCCTTGATCTTAGATTGCATTATTATTCATTTTCCCTATGTGCAAGACCAAAATGGCAATCAACGCCACAAACCCATCATCCTCAAGCCCTCGAACCCCTCGAACTTCACGCTCCCAAACCCCAAGGACAACAACAACATCAAGACCAACAAACATCCTTCAACCACCTTCAACAACTTTCTCCGAACCTTCAACCTCGTACGCCAGCTCCACCGGCTCCACCGGCTACAGACTCTCCTCCGACACCTCTACCACAAGCCGAGCATCTCTCGCCACTCTCCGCGACAGCCTCCCAGAAAACCCAAACATTTACGACTTCTCCGAGATCTGTTCCGCCACCAACAACTTCCTCTCCAAGCGCCACTCCTCCTCAACACCTTGCTGGCGATGCACTCTACGCGGCGCTGACGTCATTGTTTTCCAGCGCAAGTTCCGCCGCAAACTCCAAACCTCCCAGCTTCGGGAGCTCCTCTCCGTCATCTGCCGCAGCCACCACGTCAGCATCATAAAGCTCCTCGGCGCGTCAATCTCCGGCGACCACATCTACCTCGTTTACGAGTTCGTCGTCGGAGCTAACCTCTCCGATTGTCTCCGAAACAAGAAGAACGTTCGCTTCACCGTTCTTTCGACTTGGATGTCGAGAATGCAGGTCGCCACCGATCTCGCTCACGCGCTCGATTACATTCACAACAAGACCGGTTTGAACATTAACTTCGTCCACAACCGCATCAAGAGCAGCGCCATCATCGTCACCGACAATACCTTCAACGCTAGGGTTTGCCATTTCGGCGCCGCGCAGCTTTGCGGCGAGATCGAGCTAGAAAACGAAACCGCCGCGAAAAAATTGGGGGAAATCACGGAGGAACAACCGTCGCCGACGAGATCCAAATCGGGGAGCTCCACCGTGCAATTCGAGGGCGTCCGAGGGTACATGTCGCCGGAATTTCAAGCCACCGGCGTTTTGACTCAGGAGTCCGATGTGTATGCTTTCGGGGTGGTGCTGCTGGAGCTGTTGTCAGGGGAGGAGCCACTGACGTTCAAGATTGATAAGACCACACGCGATTTCGTGAAGACGTCGGTGATTGAGACGGCGACGGCCGCCGTGGACGGCGGTGGCGGTAGCGTAGAAGGGAAGCTGAGGAATTGGGTGGATAGAAGGCTGAAGGACTCGTTCCCGATCGACGTTGCTGAGAAGTTGACACGTGTAGCGTTGGATTGCGTGCACGTGGATCCTGATAAGAGGCCTAACATGGGACGCGTTGCTGGCAAGATCTCCACCCTTTATTTGAAGTCAAAGAAATGGTCTGAGAGTATTACGATGCCTGATCTTACCGTTTCCTTGGTTCCTCGGTGAGTTCTTATAAATGGCGGCATTAAAATAACAATAGGAGTAAATTAACATTGATTTTTGTATTTTTTTTACTTTTTTTGTTTTACAATTTGTGATGATTGGTCATTGGATAGAATGGGTCGTTACTTGGTTGATTCGATTACGACAGGAGTGTGGAATGTGTATATTTTATAAACAATACTTTGGGAAAGATAATGCAAAAAATTTATGTTCGGAATTTGTAGGATGACCTTCTAGTATTATGGTACATAAAATATGTTACTATAAAATAAAACACGCTTTTCTTTTATCAAAGTTTACTTTCAGTTTTGAACTTCAAAGGGGGAATAACCTATTTAATTGATTATCCATGCACTGGCCGAGGTATTCTTGGTGATATAAGTCAAAATAGAAAGGGTCAATTATTTTAGGTTGTCTTGATACACTTGATTTCCAATCAATGCTGCCAACTTTATATAGTCAACGATTTATTGAAATAATCTCCGTACACCAAGAGGGAAAAAATAATACTTGAAGTTTGTTAACAAAAAAACTTGGAATTTATTACTTTTTATTTATTTTTTTGTGTTAAGAGGTTTTTTTTTTTGGTAAAAGTGTTAAGAGGTTTTACAATTAGGGCATACTATTTTCATGTTATTCAGTTTATTTTATGGGAAATTATACTTTTATGTTATATAAGATTCATATCTCATATTACATTCACATACAAAAATATGTCTCTTTTAAAAAAAAAATAATAATTGGTAGTGGCCCCACTTAATTTATCTCACAACATAAAATAACTTCTTTGATACAACATCAGAAAAGAAAGCCCTTATTTTATTACATGTATATTTAATTTTTTACAAATATTTTATCATGAGTTTTAATACCCATATTTCCTAACGGAATTCTCTATAACAAAAGCATATTATTATTGCTAATGAATAGACCTGCACCATGCATTTTTTTTATTTTTATTTTTATATTTTTTGTTAAGACAACAATAAATAAATAATATTAATAAAAAGTGTTTGAACTAAATTACAAATATATAATGAGTAATTATCTTACAAGATGAAGAATATGAGAAATTGTAATATTGATTGTTGATACAATAGAACTATTAAGTGCTACTTATACATCACCCCAAATTGTAACCTACTAACAAAAAGTCATGTAACATGCTAACAACACCCTAACAACCTAGAAATTGAAACTTGAAAGTAAAAATAACTAATTAAAAGGAACGTGCACATATACGACACAAGCAGAAAATAAATAAAAAGGGAGTAATAGGGAGATTTCGAGCAAACCTTTTGAAACGAAGTGTTGAAAGGGGAAAGCCAATTAACAGTGGAAGGGTGGTAGGAGGAGATCCCACCCGAAAGGCTATATCGTATAGAGACACTCTATTTAAGAATGTGCAAAATAACTAAAAAATTGGGTCGAATCATGAACCGAACTGAACCCCCTATAAAATAACTGTTATTCAAAAAATCAGTTCATGAACCGAACCGATTTTTATAGAACCAGTTCATGAACCGAACCGGTTTAAGAACCGAACCGCTTCCGAACCGAACCGAACAATTTTCAAACCGAACCAAATTAATTTTTATAACTTTATTTTTTAAATTTCTAATTTTTTTTCTTTTCAAAAGAGGGTCGACCCGAACCGGTTTCGAACCGAACCGAACCACTTTCAAACCAAACCAGTTTTGAACTGAACCGAACCACTTTCGAACCGAACCGTTTAAACCAATTCGATTCGGTTTTTCAAAAAATCCGGTTCGATTCGACCCATGCACATCCCTAACTCTACTACATCTAAACGGGGGAGTCACAACGACGAAAAGCGAGATTGACTACTTTAATAAGTTGAGGATTGATGAAGAAGAGGAAGACGTGGAGATGGAGTCAAGTGGAGAAGGGGTGCATGATGATGATCCGCTTTGTCCAACTTACCGGTTTGACAAGGAAGTTCATAAGGAGAGTTGCAAACCTTGGAGGCAATCAGTGATAGTCAAATTACAGGGGAAAAAGGTTTTGGGATATTCAAGTGTGGTGAGTCCCACATTGGTTGGTAATGGGTTAAGTGAAGAGTATATAAGTGGAAGGACACATGAACCCAATGCCTTAAGGTTTTTGGGTTGAGATGTGGTGTCGGACCCACTTGGTGTATTTGGAGTAGCTTAGCTCATTGGTGGTGGCCCCCCACCACAGACTTCCCCTGGACCCGCCTGAAAGTGTTATTAGAGTCGGGTTGTGCTCGAGCTAACCTGATGATTGGCTAGGAGGCGGGTTGAGTACTTGGCGCCTGGGTACTCAGTTGAGGGGGAGCATATCAATGTTGGGAGGGAGAGATTGTTGGGATATTCAAGTGTGATGAGTTCCCACATTGGTTGGTAATGGGCTAAGTGAAGAGTATATAATTGGAAGGACCCACCATGTGGTGTCAGACCCACTTGGTGTATTTGGAGTAGCTTAGCTCATTGGAGGTGGTCCCCCGCCACGGGCTTTCCCCTGGACCCGCCTGACAGTGGTATCAAAGCCGGGTTGGGCTCGAGCTAGCCTGGTGTTTGGCTAGGAGGCGGGTTGAGTACTTGGGCCCTGGCGTACTCGGTTGAGGTGAAGCATACCAATGGTGGGTTTCACACTCGAGGGGGAGATTGTTGGGATATTCAAGTGTGATGAGTCCCACATTGATTGGTAATGGGCTAAGTGAAGAGTATATAAGTGGAAGGACCCATGAATCTAATGCCTTAAGGTTCTGGGTTGAGATGTGGTGTCGGACCCACTTGGTGTATTTGGAGTAGCTTAGCTCATTGGTGGTGGTCTCCCACCACAGGCTTCTCCCTGGACCCGCCTGACAATGGTATCAGAGCCGGGTTGGGCTCGAGCTAGCCTGGTGATTGGCTAGGAGGCGGGTTGAGTACTTGGGCCTCGGGGTACTCAGTAGAGGGGGAGCATATCAATAATGGATTTCACACTTAAGTGGGAGATTGTTGAGATATTCAAGTGTGATGAGTCTCACATTGGTTGGTAATGGGTTAAGTGAAGAGTATATAAGTGGAAGGACCCGTGAACCCAATGCCTTAAGGTTTTGGGTTGAGATGTGGTGTCGGACCCACTTGGTGTATTTGGAGTAGCTTAGCTCATTGGTGGTGGTCCCCCGCCACCGGCTTTTCCCTGGACCCGCTTGACAGGTTGGAGTCAAATTCTTTCTGAACAGGCTTCTCAAGATGTGGAACATTTCAAGAACATATTATTTTTATCGACCTAGAAAATGACTACTTCTTATTCCGGTTTTCAAATGTCAAGGACTATAATTTTGTCTTGCAGGAAGACCCTTGGATAGTAGCTGACCACTATGTGGTGGTGCAACGTTGGTGGTGCAACGTTGGTGGCCGTTCTTTGATCCTAAAGACGACAACGTCAAGAAACTGGTTATATGGATTCGAATTCTTGGGCTCCCAATAGAATTTTATGCAACAAATCATCAAAGGAATATAGGGGACCTGCTTGGTCGTACCCTGAAGATTAACAGGAACTCTACTCGTAAAGGTGATTTAGGAGAAGGTGAATTCACTGATCGCACCAAATTTGCTCGTATTTGTATCGAAGTTGATATGAGCAAAGGCTTCTTGTCAAGATTCAGAATAAGTAACCGGATCTTCCTAGTAGGATACGAAGGATTTCATCTCATGTGTTTCCCTTGCAGGAAATTCGGTCACATACGTGATGCATGTCTTACCTTATCCAATCCTTCGAATGGACAAAATGATACTCCCCAGAATCCAACTACTACTTCATAAATGAACAGACAGGAAATCGTGGCTGAGAGAAGCTTTCAGACCATGGATGGTCGTCCAGCGAAGCAGACGTGGAGGACGAACGAGAGCATCTCCAACTGTTACAAACGTTGCAATGAATGTTTCCATTACATCATCAAAATCTGTTATACCTCAATCATTTCGATCAGCTCCAACCATTACGTACATTACAATTAATGTTGTCGTTACATCATCAAAATCTATTATTCCTCAATCATTGCGATCAGCTCCAGTTATTACAAATGTTGCATTGAATGTCGTTAATACGTCAAAATCTAAAATTCCTCATTCAACGCGTTCCTATGCTAATGTTGGACAGAATTTAATGAATAATAAACAAGTAGGACAGTGTAGGAACGTTAGTCAATCCGTTAGAGGCTCTTTCAGATTGAGATTTACAGCTATTGCAGATCATGGCATTGATGGTAATTTGATAACCGACTTTACAAGGGTTGGAATAGTTAATGACAAGGATCAAACTCTTCAAAATATAACCGCCCAGAAAGGAAAAGAGATAATTACAGTTGTCACCAAACCTAAATCTAAGCCAACTTTAATGGTCAATAAAGGGAAGATCATAGCGGCCAACACGTGGATGATAATAGCGCAGTTGTCAAACATCATTATAAGGAGGATCTGTACAATAAATTAGCAGCCAATCAGGAGCCTAGTCAGAAGTCAATAACGATCCAACATGGTACCAATATGCAGCCAGGGAAAATGAGGGATTAAAGAGCCTCAAGGAATTGTCTAAAAGTAGAAAGGGACAAGCGGGTCTTTCGGTGGCCACCAATTTTTTAAAATTATCTTCTAAAACAAATATCAGCGCCCATGTCTTTGAAGGCTAGCTCGATAATGGGGTTGGAGGATAGGGGAACTACTTCATCCAACACAATAAAAGCAAGCATGTCTAAGATTCTTGATGACATTTTAAGGCCCGTCGGGTTGGATAGTAACTCGTCAAAACTGAGCTGAGTTGGGTTGGCAAAAATGAGCTGCCAACCCGAGCCAGCTCGGGAAAAAATAAACCAACCCGCGGGTCAAACGGGCCAGCTCCCGGTTGAGTTTTTCAGAGCCGAGTTGGGCTCGAGCTAGCCTGGTGATTGTCTAGGAGGCGGGTTGAGTACTTGGGCCTCGGGGTACTCAGTTGAGGGGGAGCATATCAATAATGGATTTCACACTTGAGTGGGAGATTGTTGAGATATTCAAGTGTGATGAGTCTCACATTGGTTGGTAATGGGCTAAGTGAAGAGTATATAAGTGGAAGGACCCGTGAACCCAATGTCTTAAGGTTTTGGGTTGAGATGTGGTGTCGGATCCACTTGGTATATTTGGAGTAGCTTAACTCATTGGTGGTGGTCCCCCGCCACCGGCTTCTCCCTGGACCCGCCTGACAGGATGAAGCCCAATTCTTTCTAAACAGGCTTCTCAAGATGTGGAACATTTCGAGAACGTATTGTTTTTATCGACCTAGAAAATGACTACTTCTTATTCCGGTTCTCAAATGTCAAGGACTATAATTTTGTCTTGTAGGAAGACCCTTGGGCAGTAGCTAACCACTATGTGGTGGTGCAACGTTGGTGGCCGTTCGTTGATCTTAAAGACGACAACGTCAAGAAACTGGTTGTATGGATTCAAATTCTTGGGCTCCCAATAGAATTTTACGCAATAAATCATCTAAGGAATATAGGGGACCTGCTTGGTCGTACCCTGAAGATTGACAGGAAATCTACTCGTAAAGGTGATTTAGGAGAAGGTGAACTCACTGATCGCGCCAAATTTTCTCGCATTTGTATCGAAGTTGATATGAGCAAAGGCTTCTTGTCAAGATTCAGAATAAGTAACCGGATCTTCCTAGTATGATATGAAGGAGTTCATCTTATATGTTTCCCTTGCAGAAAATTCGGTCACATACGTGATGCATGTCTTACCTTCTCTAATCCTTTGAATGAACAAAATGACTCCCCAGAATCCAACTACTACTTCAGAAATGAACAGACAGGAAATCGTGGCTGAGAGAAGCTTTCGGACCATGGATGGTCATCTAGCGAAGCAGACGTGGAGGACGAATGTTTCCGTTACATCATCAAAATCTGTTATACCTCAATCATTTCGATCAGCTCCAACCATTACGTACATTGCAATTAATGTTGTCATTACGTCATCAAAATATACTATTCCTCAATCATTGCGATCAGCTCCAGTTGTTATAAATGTTGCATTGAATGTCGTTAATACGTCAAAATCTAAAATTCCTCATTCAACGCATTCCTATGCTAATGTTGGGCAGAATTTGATGAACAATAAACAAGTGGAACAGTATAGGAACGTTAATCAATCCGTTAGAGGCTCTTCCAGGTTGAGATTTACAGCTATTGCAGATCATGGCATTGATGGTAATTTGATAACCGACTTTACAAGGATTGGAACAGTTAATGATAAGGATCAAACTCTGCAAAATATAACCGCCAAGAAAGGAAAAGAGATAATTTCACCAAACCTAAATCTATGCTAACTTTAATGGTCAATAAAGGGAAGATCATAACGTCCCAACACGTGGATGATAATAGCGCAGTTGTCAAACATCATTATAAGGAGGATCTGCACAATAAATTAGCATCCAATCAGGAGCCTAGTCAGAAGTCAATAACGATCCAACATGGTACCAATATGCAGCGGGGGAAAATGAGGGATTAAAGAGCCTCAAGGAATTGTCTAAAAGTAGAAAGAGACAAGCAGGTCTTTCGATGGCCACCAATTTTTTTAAATTATCTTCAAAAACAAATTCAGCGCCCATTTCTTTGAAGGCTAGCTCAATAATAGGGTTGGATGATAGGGGAACTACTTCATCCAACACAATAAAAGCTAGCAAGTCTAAGATTCTTGATGATCTTTCAAGGCCCGTCAGGTTGGCTAGTATCCCATAAAAAATGAGCCGTGTTGGGTTGGCAAAAATGAGCTGCCAAACCGGCCCGAGCCAGCTCAGGAAAAAACGAGCCAACCCGCGGGTCAAACGGGCCAGCTCCCGGGTTGAGTTTTTTTTATATAAAAAATATAAAATATAATAGTCAAAAATGGATAAAACCGACACATGTTATCATCATATTTCTTCCTTCTCTAAACCTAAGTCTTATATCCCTGCCATTTTTATAGTGTTAGGCTGTGATGGCTCTGTTTGTTTCAAATATCTTACCCACTTGGTAGCAAGTGGTTCTGACTGTTTCTTGATGTTGGTGCAAATTTATTGTGAAGAAAATTCAAAACTAGGATATTTTGCTTTTATTTCTCATTTTGTAACCCTTTGTTTAAGCTGATGGAAGCCACATAGCTGGTGCATTAATACTATAGTTTCATTTAAATAGGTTGAAAATGAGCCAACCCGCGAGCCAATTTTCAAGCCAACTCGCGAGCTATTTTTTCAAGCTGACCCATGAGCCATATTTTTTAGTCAACCCGCGAGCCAACCCTAACCGACTCGGGTCGGGTTGGGTTTGGTTTTCTAGCTCATTTTTTTTTTCGAGCCAACCCTAACCCGGCTCGTTTTTTTCGGGTTGCATGCGGGTTGGACCGGGTTGACCCGTTTTGCCAACCCTGGCTACTTCCATATCTAATTCTCTACGGGATGTTCATGTCTTTTATGATGAACCTCAAGAAAAGTCCACGATGGTGGAACCAGCGCAAGTAGCTAGCAATAGCATCGCGATTTTGAAGGAGTCATCTCTAACAGAAATGCCAAATGATGGCGTCATTAATCTTTGATGGACCTGAATCTTTTTTTATCACCTATTCTGGTTTGTAATTTTGTTTTTATGAATATTGTAACATGGAATTGTAACATGAAATACTATTAGATTGCAATCTCATCCAATGGTGGAGATTTACGATATAAAAAAAAACTCTTTTACTCATTTCTCTCTCGCACTGCCTCTCACTTTTTCTCTCTCTTCAATGGCGCTTCAGCATAAAAAAAGGTGCAAGCTTTTTTTTTAATTCATCTAGCCCAACCATTGTTATGAGCATTTACATAAAAAATTGTAATAGGGTGTCAAGAAGAAACAAACCCAGATGCCTTATGTTATGGAACTAGGTAGGCTTGTTGTTAGGAGTAACATAGAGAGAACAAAGATCATTTTCCCACTTCAAGGTGAAAAACAAGATAAGAAGAAGCAGATAAATTGATTTAATTTCAAATTTCAACAGCAAAGACAAAACGTTACTGTAATCGTGGATTAATTCAAAGGAAGAGATTATTCATGATTTTCATTTTTGTATTTTTGTGGTTTCTGTAGTGTTCAATTATATCAGATTCAAGGAATTTTGAAAATTATACCCATCCAATAGAACTATCATGTCATTAATCATTGAATGAATTTAGATTCAAATATAATTTCAGATTGTAAATTACGCGAATCGATAGAGAAAGGGGAGGAGAGAGAAAGAGTGTGGAAGACAGTGAGTAGAAAGAAAGGGGGAATAGTTTATTTTATTCCACACATCTCCACCGTTGGATGAAATTGTAATCTAACGGTGTTGAGAGAGGAAAGCAAATGTAGGCAAAATAAGAATAGGTAGAATAACTTATCTCATATAATTATGTTAGCAAATATGTTCTTAGAATTTTTAAAATGTTGTATATTAAGAAATTATATAACTAGGATGTTATGGCTCATAATTTAATGAATTTTATTTTTTTTAAATATTTTATCATAAGTTTTACTTTTTTGGTGTTTTTGATCATGAGTTTTATTATTCACATTTCCCACAGAATTCTTTATAATAATAATAATAATAATTAAATATGCAATTACATAAACATAATAACATTTAAGATATAAGATAAGCCGTATATGAGTGTAGATGATAGAGTTGCAAGAAATTGGAATTGCATCCGGGTTTGTTGTCATTTTTTATGAAAATTAAATGATATTTTAATGTCACAAGTGATATATATGTCACCGTCAAATTTATTGTCTGATTATATGATACAATCTATATCCTGTAGAAATCAATGATCTTGATTTAAATTGTAGCAGTTTCTTATTTTAATTGTCATTTAATTGTGAGAGATGTATTACCTGTACCACTGGAATTGTCCAATGTTCATAATAATCTTGTTCTGATAAGCGAAACAAGGATAAGCCCCAAGAGACAGCAGAAGATGAAAAGAAAAGAAAAGAAAAGAAAGGCTCCTCGACAATCGGACAAGAAAGAGACGATCCGGATTCCCATTCTTAGAATGTCTGCATGACAATTGACAAATAGAAGCGCTATTACTAGTTTGACTTTAATTAGCTATCACAACAACAAAGTAATTTAGTAGAACAACCTTTGAATTGCCCACATACGCCTCATTCATTCTACACTACTTCTGCTCCAACATCAACAAAGTTATTTAGTACACAGCTTTTTGAATTTTAATTAATTAATTTTGTTTAACCTTATGTTAACTTCATCTCCTCTCCATTGTCCAGCCATGCAATCTCATTATCACAAAATTCCAAGTTTTCCAACCAATCGAACTCCAACGGTGGAAACTCTAGCTCCCCAAAATTGGTGACCGAGTTGGCAGTTTTGTCCTCACCAGCAACCGTGTCCAATGTCACCGAGGTGTTGTTGGAAGCTGAAATGCCGCTGCCAGTGGCGGCGATGATTGACGGCTCCGCCTGCTGCAAGAGCCACTCAATGGTCTCGCCGTCTGTGTTCTTGCCTAGCTCACGAGTGAGTTGAAAGATACGAGCAGCACAAATTGTTGATAACCGAACACGACGGTCTCGCCCATTCACCTTCGAGTGCCTGTCCTTCTTCGTTTTGGAAGGAGGTGACTTGGGTATCGTTGCTGTGGGAACTTGTTTCCCTGAAGAAGAATCAAAACCAGGTTGAACCCTCTCTGTACTGGTGCTCTTCACTGATTCTGAATCCATTGTAATTGTGATCCTCTTTTGATCATCCAGTCCCAGTAACAGGTTTATATAAACACTGGTTTCAGAGGGTCCGTAATTTTAAATAAAGGGAAAATATTTGTAATTTTATAAAAAGATTTAATGTTTCTACACCGAATGTTGTAGATAAATTATCTATATTCACTCCCAAAATGACAGTCGTTTTAGGTTGAGAAATTAAAAAATTATAATGAAAAAGACTATTATAACTCTAGAATAAATTATAATTACAAAAATATCATGATTTCCACCCCAAAATAATATCATTTTGAGCTTAATGTAGAAAATTTATCTACTTTCACAGCAGAAAAAGCGAATCCTTATAAAAAGGAGAGAATATAAAAAAAAAACTACTATATATACAACAAAACACAATAATTTTATTTAAAATGATACAAATTTATATCCTCTAAAATGATAAATATTTTCCCCAATAAATAAATATAAATACACAATTCAAAAGGCAGGGATTTGACCGCAAAAAGTTTCTTTAGATGTTTCGAAATGAGATTTAATCTGGGTCAGTGCATATCTGTGTTTGAATCTCTGGATCTGCCATAATAGTAAAGTCATTAATGCTTCTTCTTGTAACCCCCTAGATGAAGTAATTAAGCCTTCAATACAATCTGACACCATAGGTTTGAAACTTATTTCAAGCAAATTATTGGGGAAGTATATTCTTTCTTGTTAAAAATTCACATGATCTGTTCATGTAAAATTTTCATATTTATCTCTTTCTTTTTATATATCAAATAAGTGAGAACTAATGATAATTTATCACATTAATGAAGAAAGAAATAAATACAAAAATTTCACATGACCCTTTCATGTGAAATTTTAACTCAAGAGGATATTCCCAAATATAGGTTTATTTGGAGAAGACCAGGTGGTGCATTTTAGGAAGGTAAGTGAAACTTGCAGTTACCAATGCGGGAATAAGGCATGAAAAGCATATTCCAGTCACTTCTTTCGAACTTTCAAGAATTCTTAGCTGTCTTCCTATATGGAAATCATCTCTAGTTCTCTACCCTCTCCATGCATATCCCCAAATCTATTACTTTAAAAAATTACTATTAAGACAGAGACATATTGACTAGGCAATCATGGTTAAAAACAGTGAGAAGACTTTTTTTTTTTGGTTTTTCACCAGGTCCTCACATTCTTTGGGCATCTCACCCTCTGAAAACTTGACACCAATCACATGACAGCAAGTTTATTGAATTATCTAGCATTTCATGGAAGGGGATGAAAAAACTCCATTGGTAGAAAGAGCTAGTGCTTTTTTTGGATATCACTCTAGAATTACTTCTAGAGGTCCAAAGTTATTCTGGCCCGAGATGCTCTTGTATTAAAAATATTTGGAACCTTTATCTCACAGACCAAATTAACGTGTTTGACTATCAAACTCAACAAAGTCAAGCAGAGAACATTAACACTAACATGGCACACCGCGTGGTTCTCTATACAGCAATCAGCATACTTCGGGCCTCTAATTTCAGCCACACATAAATGCGCCAAGGCCAACCATGCAAAGGACTGATGATTACCTCCATATCTGGGAACTGGGACGGAGGAATACAGCTAATGGAACAACATCAGTATTCTTTTGATATTCTGCATTTCAGATAGAGGGCAAAACAAAACTCCGCGGTTCACCAAAATAATCTGTCACGCTACTCTTTTCATTGGGTTTTCTTCCAACATCTCTTCATCACAGTTGTGTGGAAGAGTAAAATCTGGCACCTCCTCAATATCATCTGCAGGCTAATAATGTAAATGCGCAAGTAATACAGTTAGCAAAACATACATAAGCTGAAAATGTCAAACACATCCAAGACCACCAGCCTACCTGCCATAGTTCCAATAGTTGCCATAACAAAAAACCAACAATCATAACCAAGCAAAATAGCTTGCCTGCCCATGCTCCACAAAAGAGGTACCTAAAAGAACAGAGACTATCAACACCGGTAGAAGTAGCTCCTTAATTCGACACAGCAACAATGTTCTATAATATTAAACTGACATCAATCTTTGAATAAAGAGGAAAATCTATACACAATAATCAGATGCACGTTCCTCCTTCTAAATTAGGCATCAATGTTACACCTGAATACCTATCCCCATAAAAAGAATTGTAAGGATTGTAGGGCAGAGAAATAAAGATCCCAAAATACATTGCATTACCAAGTATCAAGCAGTTTATGTTACAAGCAGATTAAAAAATTTTATGCTGGTGTAATTAAAAAATTCATATAACTAAAACTGATTGAACAGTGTACTTCTTATTACAACTATTAACTATATGTTACCATTACAATCGAACTGAACCTATGATGTTCAGAGTGTACCGTGTGAGACGTTCTAATAGATTTTGATTGGAGCACTTCAAAGCACGGTCATATACAATTGTGGTCCTTTTGGCAACATCATGCCAGTTGTAGAGTTCCCTCATCTACAAAAGATATACATAAACAAAAGGAATCAGTTCCCCCACTATATGCATCAGAGAAAGACCATTTAAACCACAAACTCACTCGATTGTGCATGACTTGTGGATCAATTTTTGGCAGCATAGATATAGCCCTTTGAACTGCATGCACCATATCACCGGGATCAGGTTCTGCCAAAACAATCATGTCATCTGGCAAAACCTATATAAAAAAGAAGTGAATCTATATCAAGCCCCTCAAGGCAGCATTCCAAAATTGTGGAATTGGAAAGAAACTGAAGTCATAAACCAAATTCTCAGACAAACTTTATATAAAGCTTTGTTTCTCACACTGAACAGGTATAGAAGGAAAATTTGTTTCACCTACCTCAGGAACTCCTCCAACACGTGTGCTGACTGTTAACAATCCACAACTAGCAGCCTCTAGAATGGCTATACAAAAAGCTTCTGTTAAGGAACTGAAACAGTGCAAACATCATTAATGATTGAAAATAGATATGCACTGTAACTGGGGCTGACATTGAGAACCCCAACATCTCACACAAGCTCTGAGAACTGCTCAACTTACAGAGTTAGACAAAAGGATTATAAACTCATCATTGCAAAACTTAAAGAAAGGAGAAATTTGCCAAGGAAGCTAAACCTGTTTAGGAAGATATGCCCAGATACTAGAACGGATTGGACTTGTGCATGTGGCACAGCTCCCAACATTTCAACTCGATCTTGAAGAGAATGCTTTTCTCTCATCTCTTCCAACCGCACACGCTTAGGTCCATCACCTCCAATAATGAAACGAACCTTCAAAAAATATGTAAGTTAGGCCTTTGAAAGACTAGAATTAGAATTCCAATTCATTCCCGTAGCGTTACATATTTTCTTGGTGAACTATATTAGTAAGGACATCTATTAAGTGCCACACTGTTCGGCTAAAAAGGCCAAAGACAGTGCTATCTGTCAACAGATAAAAAATTTACATCAGTGCCGACACATACTTGAACATTGCTGAAAATTCTTGATCTTCAAAAGGTCGCTATATATCTATATACTAACTGTTTGTTTGAATGCAGACCCGAGCAAATGCTAATTCAAATGTTTCCCCCCTTTCTTTTGGGACGGGAACAGGGGGAGGATATAAGCTTCTCAGTCTATTTAAGCATAAATTTTGAAATTTGTTGGTCCCTCATGCATGTTCAAGTTAGCTGATAAAGAGTCATTGCTAACAAGTATATATGACAAAATGAGCAAAATTATTCTTTTACTAACATTCTGATACTACTCTTTTTATTATTATAGAGAAAAAGAGATAAAGATAGTACAGAGGAGACTTTCTTAATCCAAGGGCACTCCCTTTGCCTCAGACTCAACTTATAACTCTTGCTTTTCACTAAAAACACACAATCTCTATCTATGTATTCAAGTTCCCCTCCAAAGAAAAGGTAACAAAGCAGACTTGGCAACAAATTAAATGACAAAATCAAATCAGCAAAATTTGTAAACTGAATAAAATCAATGACCCAAATAAGTAATAAATTATTGACCACACATTGAAGAAATTTGAAAGATCGCATTATACCAATACTCGGCCCAAGGAAAAAATTCAACCACACTTTGGGCTGCTCAAAACAGAAACAATGCAAGTAGGTCTTTAAGGTTCGATTAATTACCTCCATTTGCCCATCGGTTTCAGGGTCATAAGCAATACTAAATTTAAGAGTGGTGCCCTACAACCTGAAAAGCTCTTGCCAAAATTTACTAATGAATGTTCGATCCCGATCACTAACAATAGTTAAAGGAATGCCAAGTAATCGAACCACCTCCTTAACAAAAACTTTTGCAATACTCCTTGCTGTGAATGGATGTTTCACCATGATAAAATGAGCATACTTGATCAATCTATCAACCACAACTAGTATAGTATCAAACCCCTTTAATCTTAGCAGCCCCACAATGAAATACGTACTCGGTTCCGCCCAAATAGCATTTGGAATGGGCAATGCTGAAGAAAACAGGCAGGAGAAGAAGTTTGATACTTACTCTGTTGGCAAACTTGGCAAGTAGCAACATATGCAGCCATTGTCCCTTTCATTCCTACCCAAAAAATGGATTGAGACAATCTTCTAACCGTTTGAAATACACCAGCATGTCCTCTAGAAGGAGATGAGTGAAATTCATGAAGTAATTTGGGAATCTAGGTTGAAGTAGAAGCAAGAACTAACCTCCCTTTGTAAAATAGTCTCCCTTCCTCCAGAGTGTATTGTGGGTGAGAGAATTTGGATCGCTTTCCAAGTCAGCCCTTATCTTCAGCAAAATAAGGTCTCTAAGCACTTCATCATCTATACTAGAAATGTCCTGCCAAAAAGGCCTATAAATGGCCTATAACTCTTTGTCCTCCTCCCTCCTTGATAAAGCGCCAGCCACCTTATTATTTAACCCCACCTTGTAAACAATGTCACACTGATAACCTATAAACTTAGCCAGCCAATGTTGTTGATCTTGAGTTGTCACTCGTTGCTCTAAAAGAAATTTTAAACTCCTTTGGTTGATGTAAACAGTGAAACGCCTCCCCAAAAGATATGGTCACCAATGTTGTATAGTCAAAACAAGAGCCATGAACTCTTTCTCATATATAGATTTGAAAAGAGTAGCAGGAGCTAAAGCCTTACTAAAAAAAACAATTGGATGCTTGTCTTGCATCAAAACTGCCCCCACCCCCTTACTCGAAGCATCACATTCTATAATAAATGGCTTTGAGAAATCTGGTAAGGATGGCTGTAACCATCAACTGTTTCAAAGCATAAAAAGAATCCTTTGTTGAATTGGACCACTCAAAATTGCCCTTCTAGAGCAAGGCAGTTAAGGGCTGAGCCAACTTCCATAATTTTGTACAAACCTAATGTAGTATCTAGTGAGCCCCAAAAAATCACGAAGAGCCTTAATGGTCTTTGGAATAGGCCATTGCAGTATGCTTTTAATCTTCCTTGGATCCATGGACACCCCTTTGTTGGATATGATATGCCAAGATAATCATGGACTGCCTCCCAAAACTGCACTTTTTGAAATTTGCAAAAAATTTGGCTTGATGTAAAGTGCCTAACACCTATTCCAAATGCTCTAGATGTGCCTCCCACGATGGGCTACAAACTAAAATGTCATCAAAGAACACAAGGACAAACTTACGAAGATAAGGCTGCAACGTCGAGTTCACAGCATGTTGGAATGTTGTCGGGGCATTAGTAAACCCAAACGACATCACCAAGTACTCAAAATGCCCTAGGTGCATTCTGAAATCTGTTTTCGGGATATCTTGCTAGCCATCCTTATTTGAAGATGGCTAGAATGCAAATCAATCTGTGAGAAATACAAAGCTCCGTGTAACTCATCCAAAAATTCTTCTATCACGGAATTGGGAACTTACCGAAATTGTAGCCCGATTAAGAGTTCTATAGTCCACACATATCCTTCAACTACCATCCTTTTTCTTTACAAAGATCACCGTGCTTGAAAAGGGGCTGTTACTGACTCTAATTATACCAGAACTCAGCATTTCACTAACTAGTTTTGCTATCTCATTTTTATTTCAATTGAGGGTATCTATAGGGTTAGACATTTACAAGGTCAGTTCCCTCCTTTAAAGGAATACGATGATCAACTTCTCTGCTAGGAGGAAGCTCATTTAGCACATAAAATACTGATGTAAATTTTTGCAACAGACCTTTTAAATGAATATTTAGAGAGAAGACAATTCATCACCTTCCATGCGCTCCACACTTCCCAAATATGAATAAGTTGCCGAAACCACTAGCACCAACGCAGCTTCTTCCACGTCTATTTTTTTTATAGCGCCTTAGCTAAATTAAGGAATGAGAAAGGGTAGGATCTCCTTGAATTAACACTAGTTGTCCGTCGTGAACAAAAGACATGGCTAAAGTTCTCCACTTGAATTTTACTTCCCCTAACGTTTCCAACCAAGCCATCCTTAAAATGAGGTCCACTCCACCCAAATCAGAAATAAAGAAATCCCCTCTGACTTCATGTTCCCTCAAAGTCACCACCAATCCAGTACAACAACCTTGAGACATTTTCCTCTACCCATCCCCCAATCGAACCCTAAAGAGGAAGTTGAAGACGGGAAAAGACATGATCGGTCTACTAATATGTTCATTGTCTTAGGTGAAATCAACCCACTGGCTGAAATATACAACAACCGAGCCATTGAAGTTCAAACACCATCCCATTATCCATAGAAGCCAAATCCCCTTCTTCGTCTCTATTAGTAATCTCATCTTCCCCCAAAATGCACAATCAAAGATTTTTCTTTGGGCAACGATGACTGGGACCAAAAGGCAGCCCACAGTGAAAACATTTCCCCTCGTTTCTGCATTTGACAAATTCATCATATGACAACCTAATTCCTTTACAATAAGAAGTTGGCATCCTCCGAACCTAAAAAAGCCACCCCTTTGGTCAATGTGAACTCACTTTTTTCAAAAATCTTGTTTGGTGCCCTTGTTGCAATATTGGGCCTAGGCTCATTATTTTTTTTAAAAATTCCCTGACCCCACCTTGTGACTCAGAAATTGTGAAAGAAGACGGTTTTGCCCCTCTTCCCACAAAACGTCGCACACCACTTGCTAATGAATGTGACGCAAAACTACCATGGCTATACAGTCGGAGGTCCTCCTTAATACTTCTCGCTAGCTTCATCGCCTGATAAATTGCACTTGGATCTTGAATTTTAATCTTGCTGCGAATTTCAAGTTGTAGAACCCCAAGAAAATATCCCAAAGCCTATTTTTGGTCCAATATCGCTAACTTGAGCCACTAGATACTCAAACTCAAGAATGTAGTCTTCCACCTCCACACCTTGTTGCATGGTGCATAATCATTCATAGATGTTCCCATGAGAACTCTCACCCGAACCTCTGAATCATGGATGTCACGAGTCCCTCCCATCCAAGATTAGGAATTGTTTTGCAGACGTACCTGAACCAATGAACAATCTTGCCCTCTATACTGATAAAAGCCATGTGACCTTATCAGATTGGGGCTTTTCTTCGATCTCAAAGAACTTTTCAAGCCTTGCAATTCAGCCCAAAGGGTCGGAACGGAACCATAAAAAATTGGAAACTCCACCTTGTGTGCCCTCATTCAAATATTGAGGGACCAAACTCCTTTGATTCGCTTCCCACACCATCACTAGAATTAGAGTTCCCACTTCTTTCCATCCACACTTTCAGCATTGACCAAACTTCTTCAAACCCATCAAGTTTCACGTCAATAGATTCCACCTTGTTGCCGGTTTCCAATCGGAGTCGCTCAATGGCACCCTTTAACGCTTCCATGTGACGTTCTAGATCACCTTATTGACCCAAATAAGGAATAAATTATTGACCAAATCAATAATTTATTAATGATTTTCACTCTTCTTGTGTAAACCCTCCAGATTGTGAGTTTAATAGTAGCAATTGTATCACATTCCTATGAGCCCTATGTAATTATTCATCATGAAAGCAAGACTATCTTCCTCGGTAAAATCCTCATTCATTTTTCTTGGAGATCATCATGAATTAGTTTCCCACATGGAACCTATTTTACATCAATTTTGTTCAGGTAATTCTCTAATTACGATCAGAAATCAATGTGGAAAGAACGCATTAGGAATGCTGTGGCTTTGCAAAAGATGCTGATTTGATGTTGCAGAACGTTGTTTAAATTAAGTATCTAAAATTACAAAAATCAAGGTACATGTTCTTTAGAGATGGCATATATTTGATAGCCAACTGCAGCCCTGAAAAGCAGCCCTTAGGCTGTTCTCAAAAGCATCTATAACTTGTACAGAGCAACAGAAGAAGCACCAAAGAAATTTTACCAAACAAAAATTTGCAACTTTAAGCACCATAATAAAAACCCAAAACATTCCCACAAGGGCCTTAGCTTAACAACATTGTCTCCATGTTAGACAGAACTCAAGACCCAAATTTCCTAATTAATTATGCATGAAAAACTAGCAATGTTTTCATCAACTCACATTGGAATGTAATCGGCATACTTCTGGAATGACTTCAACAAGCAAATCTACTCCCTTCCGATAAACCAATCGGCTGATAACAACAATCACGATTTCCAGTCTGCTGGGACGCTCCACTGCTGGCTTGAACATGGCAGTATCAACAGCATTAGGTATTACAAAAACCTTCTCTGGTGGCAAACCTGACCTCAGCACAGTGTTTTCCCTGCTTGTATGTGAAACGCATATGGCTTGACTCACATCTGCCAAGGTAAACTGCAACACCTTGTTCATGTGGATGCTTCCGACATCAGCAAAACCATACAGCGAATGATCTGTAAACACAACCTTGTATCCCATGGTTCTTGAATGCATAAGAGCTTCATGACAAAATGTTGAAAATGCTTGATGTCCATGGACTATAGTAATTCTTTCTCTAATAAGGATAGTTCTTATAATTGGTAGTAACCCATAAAAGGTGGGTAATGTATTCTGCATAACGAATGGCCTCCATGGAACATAATAGACTTTCAGACCACCGGTCATATATCTGACCCCAGATCGATTTCCATAAGCATGAGTTACAACCACCACCTGAGTATTCATTTTCTTTTAATTCACATTTATTACAAACAACCTCAGCATAATTAAGAAAAATAAAAGTAAATTACTCTCCTCCCCCTATATTTTGCATTTACTATTATATAAAGGAAAAAATATTTATGCAGTTAACGCATATAAGTTATCTGCATTTATTCCCAAACGACGTCTTTTTGGTATTGAAATCTTAAAAAATTATAAATATAAAGATTATTATAACTCTGAAATAAATTAAAATTACAAAAACAACATGATTTCCGCCCAAAACGACGTTGTATTAGATTTACCGCAAAATAACTTACATGTGATAAGTGCATAAAAAGCGAACCCTTATATAAACCTACACAAACTCTCATGTACAATTTAAATTCGAAACGCTATCAAAACCTAATAAATTCGTTAACTAAACCGTTAGAAAAATCGAATCCCCCAAAAAATAAATAAATAAATTTATTGGCTAACCTTGTGGCCTAACTTGAGCAAGCATTGTGAGAGATAATATATGTGATTCTCCACACCACCAAAGTTGGGATAGAAAAAATCTGAGACCATCAGGATTCGATGCTTTTGGGGATCACTCATTATATCACCTCGCACTCCGATGACTGCAGCAAAATACAACAACAATAAGAAAAGAGATCGCAAGCTATAGCGAATATCTTTCGATTTCACCAGTGATAGGAACTGCGATACTTTGCTGAGTGTGAAGACATGAAGGCTCTGAAAAACCCTAACACGATCGAGAATGAAAGACATGAAAGCTAAAAAACAGTGACTCACCTGCACACTATAGCAAGAAGACTCCGTTTGTATTAATGTTGCTTTCGTTGATGCCAAATAAAATGCTTATTAAATGAATAAAGCTTGGAGTAGCTAGTAATAGTATCTCTCTTACTAAATATTTGATAACAGAATCCTTACCAAAAAAAGAATTTGATAACTGAAACAAAATTTATAGCTGCGCGGATCGCTTGGCAAAGGGAAGCTCTTTCAACCGAAGGGTTCTGTCAGTACAATCAGGTTCATAACCCGGACCAGTAACCCAAAACCCGTTGACCCTTTTTTTTAAATAAAAAAAAAGAGTAATGGGTTTGTTGTGTAATTTTATTTTTTATTTTTTTTGGTACAAGTTTGTTGTGTAATTTGGAATACACCAATACAAGTTTTGTCATTGTACAAAATATTTCATTTATATTCAGATAATTCTACAACATTATTTGAAAAGGATTTACACATGGAAAAAATGTTTCTATTTTTATTGTAGGAATTTTTTATCTATCATACTGCATACTCACCTAAAAATGAGTGGAACTTATTAATATGTTTTCTCTTTTATCTTTATAATGAAACTCACTCACTTTGTATGTGAGTGGTGAAAAAACTTTTTCTGCACAAAAAGCGAAACATCAAATTGAAACTGTTGTACCTATTTTACTCAAAAAATGATAATTTTCAATTTATGACTTAATTTTAATCACGAAAGATTTATGGATAATAATTAATTTGAAAATTTCAAATAAAATGTTAATAGTTGATATAGTCAAAGTTAGAATTTATTTTTTATATTGAAAATGTATTTAGATAACCATCATAAAAAAATAATTATTTTGTTTTTGTTAAATACTTAAATTTATGTCAAAACTCAATACAAAAAATTGTCTTTTAAATTACCAAGGGAGGAATGTAGTGTTAGATGAGTTTGGAAGTACTAAAGTTGTTAATGATGGAGTGACTGTTGCTCGGGCTATTGAGTTAGCTGATGCCATGGAAATGCTGGTTCAACTCTTATTAGGGAGGTAGGTAATCTCTATCTTCTCTGGATCTTCCCCCCTCCTTTAAAGGACAAAGAATGGAAGAAAGAAATATTTCTTTTTGAACCTTCTATATTGTTCAATTCTTGAGTTTAAGCTATGCAATAAAACAGTAATTGATAAAGGTATTGATAGCACGGAAACAGTGCATTGCTATTTTAACAGGTATGTTATATCTCCACTTCTTCTAGTTGGAAACTCAGTGTGTGTAACAGTCTTGGTCAAAATAAAATGGAAACAAATTTAGTCTAACCTTAGAGATGTTCTACGAACTCTATTCAAACTTATAGTCAGCGGTTTCTTGAACGTGCCTGCTGCATTTTATTCTGAAGCATACTAGTTCTGTGATTATTTCTCTAGGTTACTGATTTGAAGCAAGATTGTAGTCAATTTTTCAGTCACCTAGCAAGCCTGAAATTCTATCAAGTATATATTGAAAAAATATACCACCGTTGTAGGATAAAATTGCTCCTTCATGACTCAGATGGAAGGTCAGTGTGTTCGAATCCATCAAATGTGTCTTTTTGCAGAGAGAAAGAAACAAGTTATTTTTAAACTTTACGCTAAGTCTCACGCCACATTTTCACACTGTCGGGTTAATTTTCAATACCATTGGGTATTTTTGCACTATATATATTGATGATATGGCATGTGCTGTGGATATGATCAGGTTTCTCTTTCACAGTGGGAGGCTTCAGGCTTGTATTTCTATTCAAACTTACATTCTATAGTAGGTCACTTAGTTCCCTTCATGATGCCCTGTGTTTCACAGGAAATGGCTGTGATTGACAAGTTTGTAACTTTAACTACCAACCGACATAGTGCAAAGGGTGAGAATGCCAATTGATTTTCACATATTGAGGAGTTTGTTATAATACCTCTTCATCTGAATAATATATAATATGGCTAGGTACTTCAAGAATCCTCCAACATCTCGTTCTTCTTGAAGCTGCAAGTTGTTCTTATCACTTGTGGAAAATAGCAAATAGGATGCCCAAATGATCTAGAAATTCTAAAAAGTGAATAATGATATATCAGAAGAGGAGGGATATTATTACTACTAAAATTTTTATTACCAACTTATTACCTATCTGATCACCATTGGATCAACATTTTCTTTTTTTTTTTTCAAAAACTTTTAGCATTCTCTTTGATATCAACGATAGTAAGTTGGTAGTCCAATATGAGTCCAAATGCTAAAATATTTGTCGGTATATAGACGTTTAGATTGTTACATTTTGTATTTATACTTTTCTCAATGTGATTCAATGAAATTGTAAGAAGTTACCCATGCTTATATTTACATTTCACATTTAGGCATTGAAAGTTCCTGCAGCATTGATTGCTATAAATGCTGGAATTGAAGGTGAAGTTAATGTGGAGAAAATAAAGAATGGTGAATGGAAGGTTGGTTACAATGCTATGACAGATAAGTACGAGAATTTAATGGACGCTGGAGTCATAGACCCCACCAAGGTAACAAGGTGTCAAGGTGTGCTTTACAGAATGCTGCTTCATTTGTTGGAATGGTCTTGACCACACAGGCCATCGTGGTGGAAAAGCCTAAGCCCAAGGCACCTGTGGTCGCTTCCCCACAAGGGCTTACCATTTTACTCATTGGAAATAATTGGAAATATTAGGTCCGGTTTGATTGTGCTCTGATCTTGTTGTTCTTAAAATAGTTTTGTAAAATAGTTATGGAAAAAGTTGTTTTTTATATTTATTTTTTTTGAAAGTTAAAAACCAAAACACAAAATAAAAACAACTCATACATGTTCTCTAAATTTGATTTAAAAAAAAAAAAATTCTAGTTTTCAAAACATTTTTTACAAAATCAGGTCTTACAAAACGAATTTTTTATTTTTTTTCTGAAAACTTAAAAACTATTTTCCAAAACAGAAATCAAACAGAACCTTAGTCTTAGACTAACATCTCATGTCATAGACATAAAATATGTGATGCTCATTCTTTTAAAAATAAATAAATGATGGATCCCATATGTTTTGTGTCTATGACATGAAATATTAATCTCTTATAACATGAGACTAATATTTCCTTAATTTATATGTCATTTTTGTTTTTGGTTATCGGCAAAGAACAGTTTTATGTAAAAAATTGAAAGAGCGTGAGGGTTGTAATGTTTGAATGTACTTATTGACATGGTCATCGTTTCTTAATTTTAGAAAGGTTAAATAAAATTTTGGTCCTTGTAGTTTTCATCCATAAGTTTCTGTCTTTATTTTCTTTCTTGTATATTTACAAAGAGTTTATAAATTCTTATAAATTTTACTATGTACTATGGGTAGTACATATTACTTAAACATATACTACTCATAATATATAGTGTAGTTTATAAGAATTTGTAAACTTTAAATTTATAAATATAACATATTCCTATATACATATATAATTTGTGTTACGCAATTTTTATGTAAAAAAATGTATTATCACATTAGTTAATCCCAAAAAAATGTCATGTCTGCAGCCAATATTGTTAATGTATCATTTTTTATTTCTTGTGGAGATGATATCATAAGGGCTTAATTGGATTTGAATTGAAAATTATAAAGGTGTTATATTAAACAGCTTTATAAAATTATAAGGACCAAGAGCATAATGTATTTTGTTCATACATTAAAATTTTAAATAAATCAGTTTTCTTTTTCTTTTTTAAGCATGACCCACCTCTAAGTTTTTGAAAAACACGTATTTATAATATTTTAATTAGATTAGTTGTATTACTCATTTGAAAATTTAAACTTGGATCTATATCTTAATTGTTCAAAATTTTAATCATAATTGAATTAAACGAAGGTGGCACTTAATACCATTATCACATTACCGATCGAACAATAAGTTGAGATATTGCATACAGCCTCGTTTTGGGTTAATCTTTTCCCCTCAAAATATACCAATCGTAAATGGAAATTTCGGATTCGAACCCTCGTCCACAAGTCACATCAGCCCCACTTTTACTGTTTTACATTGAAAATAGGAGGCATCCAATCCAAGTGTGTGCTTTTCCACTCGAATAAAAGGAAAACCATTAAAAAAGTAATCAGAGTCATTTTGGATCCTATTTTTTTAAAGGAAAAAAATTACATGTGATAATTTTTTTTCCTATATATCCTTCGATAATTGTGCCATCTTTTTTTTTCAGATGGTGGAGTCCACAAATTTGTCTCTATGACATGAGATAACTTATCTCCTTTAACATGAGATTAATAAAATTATTTTTTAAATCTAAAAATTATTTATAAGTTAAAGTTAAAAAAGAGATCTTAAAATAAAAAGTTAAAAGCTATTTGGTCACTATATAAAAAATTTAGCTTAAAAACACATATTTCAAGAAGATTATCTATGTCTATTCTCTGATTTTTTATTTTAAAAATAAGCAGAAAATTTTAAGAACTTAAAAAAAAACTTCTCCTAGGAGTTTTAAATTTTTAGTTTTTTTTTTCATTATAAAAAAAGAACTTTTTATTATAAGAACTTTTCTTAAAATCTATTTGGAACAAAGACACATTTGATTGTAAATTCAAATGTAGTTCAAGTCACACATTCCCATAATCCATTTTTAGTTTTCTTTCATTATAAAATTCCCTTTAACTATTTGTGTATGTAAAATCAAATACAAATAATCTAATTTTCTTAAGTTGAAGGCAAATATATAAATACATGTCTTATTTTTTTTAATAATCCATATTTGTAGTAATGAAATAATACTGCTTATACTTATAAGTAATTTCTAATTTTAAAAAACAAATTCAAACAGCCACTAACATAAATGAAAATAGAGATAGAGAGGAAAACGGTGAAGGGACATGCATTAAAATTAAAGCCGCTAATGTAGTGTGTTGGAATCAAATACCTCTTTTATGGCTACCTACCTTTCTTGCTTTTTCGTATATCCTCCATTAGATTTGTCAATGTTTGGGGCTTCGCGGTTCTTGTTGCTACGTTATTTGACACTTCTTATTTTCCAAATAGGGGGATAAAGAAAAGTTATGCAAGTTCGACTTGCGAAAGTAAAATAGGTAGGTAAGTACTTCAGCTAAGAATAAATTCCGTGTCAACCAATGGTGGACAATGGCTAGAGGTAAAGGCAATTGCTCTAACGGTATCGAATCAATGCCTTCACTAAATTAACGATGAGATGATACTATGAGGCTTTGTTTCAGAGATTGGAATGGAAGAGAAGGAGGGGATCCAACGCGAGCGAATTCCCTTCCTTGTTTGGGAAACAAAAAAAAATGGGATGAGAAGATAATAGAGGATCAATGAGATAATTTTATCATTTTATCATTTTTTTTTTAAATTAATATAATTATTATACTTTACAAATTATATTTAATTTAATTTAATTTTTTTTTAAAAAAATAATCATTTAATTTTTATTAAAAAATATTCTCCCTCTAAAAAATATTTTCTCCTTCTAAAAATTATTTTCTCTCTCTAAAAATTATTTTTTCTCTCTAAAATGATAATACATAAATTATTGTTTTGGTTTTAATGGGAAGGGTAAAAAAGTAATTTTAAACATTTTACCTCTTAAACCTCTTAAAATGGGAGAACTTAAATTTTATGAAGAAGGGGGATTTTGGAGGGTTTAGTAAAAACCCCCCAAAAACTTTTCTCTCATTTTTTTCAACTCACAAACAAGGAAAGGGCTTTCTAAAACCCTCCATTCCCTTTCCTTCCCCTCCTAAAACCATCTTCCAAACAGACCCTTAGGCTTTGTTTGGGAGTTTGGAGGGGAAGGAAAGGAAGAGGATCCGAGGAGGAGGGAGGGGAAGGAAGGGAAGGAAATTGGAGGGTATTCACTGCCCTTGTTTGGGAGTTAAAAAATGACGAGGGAGGAAAATAGAGGGTTAATGAGATATTTTTACCATTATACCCATTTTTAAATTAATATAATTATTATATTTTACAAACTAAATTAAATTTAAAATTTCTAACAAAATTATTTATGTACTTTTCACAATATTAAAAAAGATAATATTTCTAATGAAATTTCTACGCTGCAAGCTACGAAAATTGTCACAAATTTTTTTTCGTCGAAATACTCTTCATCGAAAAGCGACGGAAATTTTTCTCCGATAAAATTTTTTAAAAAAATAAATTTTCTATCGAAATTTAGTTTCTGGCAAAAGTTTTGACGAAAATGATTTCCTCCTTAAAATGCTTTAAACGAAAAAAAAAATATTTCGTCAAAATTTTTTACGGAATTTTTTC
This sequence comes from Gastrolobium villosum, assembly GCA_032173675.1. Taxonomy (NCBI): domain Eukaryota; kingdom Viridiplantae; phylum Streptophyta; class Magnoliopsida; order Fabales; family Fabaceae; genus Gastrolobium; species Gastrolobium villosum. The sequence goes on along the minus strand of JAVKPL010014914.1, from coordinate 46,208 downwards.
AGTTCAAAATTTCGATGGAAATGTGTTCTGAAGAAATTTTTGTCGGAAATTGTTTTGTCAACTATTTTGAGAGAAATGTTTCATTCGAAACTTTCGACGAAATTTAGATTCTGTAAAGAATTTTGACAGAATATTTTTTCCGTCAAACATTTTAATCGGAATAATTTTCGTCAAGTTTTTTTACGGAAAAATTTTCTGACATAAATGTGTTCTGTTGAAAATTTTGATGGAAATATTTTCCATCGAAAATTTTCGATGAAAATGTGTTTCCTTAAATATTCAACTGGAAGTTTTTGTCAAAAAGTTTAGCGAAAATATTTCGGTCGAAAACTTTTGACGGAAGTAAATTCTGTAAAGAATTTTGATGAAATTTTTTTCCAGCAAAAATTTTCAATGGAAATGTGTTGCATTGAAAATTTTGATGGAAATATTTTTCGTCAAAAATTTCGATGAATATGTTTTTTTGTGAAATATTTTGACGAAATTTAGATTCTGTAAAGAATTTTGACAAAAAAAATTTGTCAAATTCTTTTGCAAAAATGTTTTTAGTCTCAAATTTTGATGGAAATATTTTTCGTAAAAAATTTAGACGTAATTGTTTTACGTCGAAACTTTTCGGTAGAGATGTGTTTCGTCAAATTTTGGACGAAAATATTTTCATTGAAAGTTTCAACGGAATTTAGATTCGTCAATAGTTTTGACTGAATTCTTTCCCGTAAAAAATTTATGTCAGTGATTATGACAAAATCTTGTTTCGTCTTTAGTTTTGACAAAAAAAAATTTTGACGTATGTGATTTTCATCAAAAATTTCATCACTATTTTTGACGAAATATTTTTTGTTGATAAATTTTATTGTTATTTGAGACTTTTCTAATAATGTCACGTTTAACAATGATTCACATTTATGTAGTTTTTACATTTTAATACTAAGGGTAAATAAGTAATTTTTAATATTTCCCTCCTCAAAACCCCCAAATTGGGGGAACTTTAATTTTAGGAAGAAGGAGGGTTTTGGAGGATTTAGTAAAAACCCTCAATTCCTTCCCCTCTTTTTTTTAAACTCACAAACAAGGGGAGGGCTTACTAAAATCCTCCCTTTCCTTTCCTTCCCCTCCTAAAACCAACTTCCAAACAAAGCCTTAGAGAATATTATAAATTATTGAGAATGCTATCACTGATAGCTTAAATTTTTGAGTTGAAATCAAGTTTAATGAAGTTTTTTAGCACAAATAGATCTCATTGTGCATTGTCCACTCTTTAAGCTTTTAAGTCCTGTGGGCTTAGTGTGAAGCAACATGTTAAAAAAATAGTATAAATCATTAAAAAAACCTCACTCAATAATTTAAGTTTTTGAATTGAATTATTTCTTTACGTATAAATTTCAATCATCCACTACATTTTTAAAATTTTTGTAGGCAATCACTAGCTGCTCGATTTTCTAAGGATTAATGGGCTGTTTGGTTGAAGGATTTTGTTGAGAATGATAGATAAATGTGAAGTGAGATTATAAGGTTATTATGTTTGGTTGAAGGATTTTCGAAATTTGGCTACGTAAATCATTATGCTATGAAACTGATTTGCATATCTATTTCTATGGAAAAAGCCGACGAAAGTTTCCCTATGGCAGTGTGGTATTGATGAAAAGCTTGCTATTTGCTCACACTGCATACTAACCAAAAGACAAGCATACCCTCAGTTTAAGCGCGCTTTGTGTCGTTTTGTTACTATATATATCTATGTACGTATATATCTGTTGTACGTAAAATAATTGGAAAGGGAAAGTGCAAAACCAAAAAAACAAAATTGGAATAGAGACACTAATGAATCAACGAATGCGTTTGAGACAAGATAGATTTCCCACCGTCAAATTTTTTTACAAACAGGATTATTTTCGTAATATTAACTTATTTTCCCATCTATATTTTATCTACAACCAAACATAGATTTCATAAAAGTTACCTAATTTTCCCGGTAAAATTTTTCCCAATTAAATAATTTTTTTTTACATTTTCCTACCTATCCCCCTTTCCAACCATTTTCCTATGTATAACATTTTCCTATTATTAATAAAATTTCTCCTCAATCAAACGCACGCTAAGAGAAAAATGGATATGCAAGAACGTCCTTTTCAAGTTTATTGCATAGGCGTCCTTTTATCATATCATACTTCAAGTTTATTGTATAGGTTTTGTTCCTAACGTGTGTTATAACATTTAACGACGATTAGTTCTTTGAAACTCGTCAGAAAATGGCCAAAAAGCAGTGTATTCAACGCTAGAAACAAGTAAACAGCGGAAGACAATGCTTGGATTCCTTCCTCTTCCCTCCGTTTCTTTGACTTTTTTCTTTTCACCAAAATTACATGAAACCATTCTAAGTTTATTTTCTAACGTAACCCAATCATTAGAACTAGAAAGGATTGTAACGGCCCTAAATTTGATAAGCAAAGCATCAGATTACATTTGGGTCATGCAAATAAGTTTCTATTATCTTACTATGGTCAGGTCATATTGACCTCCATTTTATTTTATTTTTTTGGTAATATGACCCTCATATTATTTTTTTAAACAATGGTGGCATTTAGTTTTAAACTTACAATTTCATCAAAATGATGATAGCTTAATTTGTGGACGGGAGCTAGGGGTGGTAAAGGCGAAAGCATCTCTTCAATCTTTTCTATTATAAAAACTTGTTGGAATCAGGCTTGGACTTGTATAAAAGCTCGTTTAATAAAAAGGACTCAGGCTCTAATTCAGAAGCTTCGGCCTTTTTAGCCTCCCAGGCTAACCTAGTATATAAATATTTATTTATATTTTTTATACTACTTGTAATAACTCTCTCTTTCATCAATTTATTTCACCCCATTTTATTGGTTTAACAAACTTTTTGAATGATTTTGTTCTATATTATGCTATTTGGATATATATTGAATTTATGTATATTTATTGAATTACTAGTGTTGTTCTATATTATCCTTCATCATCCTTCACACAAACAAACCCACAAAAATTCATTCGTTCCACTATGCACTGCTTGTTTGTGTCAATTTATTTATTTATTTATTTTATTTTTGTTTGCACTTTTTTTAAAATGGGCTAAGATAATATAACCTATTATCTACCTTATCTCACTTTAAAGTTTTTTTTATTGTAGACTTTATAAATTATTGCTGCAAATTGGAAGCTAAGGTTTCTATATGGAAATTTATTTTTTGTGGAATTCTGTTATCTTATTTTTATTCTTTAACTTGCTAACAGGCTAAGACAGGCTTCACACAGGCTTTTATTTTTTGTAAATAAACCAGGCCGCAGGCCAATATGATATTCGTGACAGGTAACAGGCTAAGGCCAATCAGACACGTTTAAATACAGGCTTGGCCCATTAAGATCAAAGCTCGGCTCGGCTCGGCCCGTTAACACCCCTAACAGGAGCTGAGCAGGTAAAGGCGAAAACATCTGTTCAATCCTCTCTATTATCATCTTTGGAAGGGGTTTAAAGTCTTAATCTTGAATCTATCCCAAATAGAATTACCTCCATAGAGGATACCTGTTCGCGTGACAGTCTAGTAAATTTTACTGTTCGCATGACAGTTATGTATATAAATGCCAAAAACGTGGTCACATTATTTTTATTGGTGGGATATAGGTAAGATGGTGGATATGGATCCTCTCATATGAAAAAATGACATGGTCATGCAGGGAATCATAATCATATAAAGATGGGTCAATATTAATAAAGAAAGAGAGAGAAAATTAAAGGGGTAAGATATTGTAACAACAAATTAAGGTTACTACCAATATTACTACCAATCAATTTTACTGTAAGATCGATTATGTTGATCCAATGGTTATATTTATTTCCATCATTGTATGATTATGATTCTTCATATTTAATACTTTATATTTATTTCGAGGAGAGATATTCTTACTACCAAAATTTTCTACTACCAACTTACTACCTATCTAATCACCATTGGATCAACATTTTCTCTTTTTTCAAAAACTTTTTAACATTCTCTCTCTTTGATTTAATGGTGATTAGATAGGTAATAAGTTGGTAGTAGAAAATCTTGGTAGTAAGAATATCCATTCTTTCTCTTTGATTCAATGATCATGTTATTTGATCACAATCACTCATTTAAAAATCATATAATTCTCTCTCTCTCTCTCTTATCTCATTATCAATTATCAATCAATGAGTGGTTGTAATCAAATAATATGATCACATAATCACTTACTTATATAAAAGGATTCAAATCCATGATCTTCCCATATAAGAGAATCCATTTATGTAAGACAATAATATATTAGATTATTTTGAAGAAAGAGGGTGGTGCTGATGGTGGTGGTCGTTACCTATGAAATACCGACACTTCAAAAATCCTGACGTGTCGTGTCCGACACTTCCCGACACAATCGGACACTCCCGACACTCTCGGACACTCTCGGACACTTATGGAAATTAAAAAAAAAAGGTTTAAAGGTTGCCTTGCATTGAGTTTTTAGTTCCAACTATTAGATTTTTTGGATTACGATTACTATTTTATTGAGTTTAATATAAATATTTGGGATATCTTATGTTTCTTTGCAAAATTTATGAATATTATAAGTTTAGATTAATTTATTTTTAAATTATTGAATATTAAATATAATATACACTACATAAATTAAAAATATTATTTAATACCAAAACATATCCTAACGTGTCGAAATCTAACATTTTTTAGAATTAACATGTCGAAATGTCGTGTTGTATCGTGTCACGTGTCGATATCGGTGCTACATAAGTCGTTACTATGTGTGTGGCATTCATCTTACGATGTGTGTGGGACTCATCACGGAGGTTGTTCTTTACCAATGAGATCATATGGTGTCATGCAGGTGTTGTTAGATTTTTTTTTTTTGGTAAATATTGTTATAAATTTAATGTTGCATATTTATGCAATTATATTTAAATTTATTTTCTTATAAAATAAACTATTTTTACGATTAACACATTATAATTTTTTGTTATGTTTTTATGTCTCTTAAGTGTGATAAGAGAAATCTTTTTAAACAAAATGAACGGGTCCTATTATTTGTTTTATGTGTAGGAAATAAAATCTCTCTTATATGACATAAGAGAAATAAAATTCTTTTTATTAAGTTTAAAAGATCTTGATCCTATTTTCTCTCTATCATCTCCTTGTTTAATTAAATAACAATATAAAATATTTAGACTAAAAAATATCAAAATAAAGATACACATAATTTCAATTCAATACACTATTATCGTCACGTTTATCTGCGTAAATAGCAAGTCAACTTTTGAAAATTTCATCGAGGAAAAATAGAGATAAATCTTTGTTGAAATTAAGTTGACATTTTTTTTTCACGAAAAAAAAAGTTGACACTTTTTCAGAAAATGAAATTAAATTGATATTTTACCAATTGAATTCCAATTTTAATAAGGGTGTTACAAGAATTATCTTATAGGAAAAATGATTGTATAATGTTATAGAAATTTATTTTACGTGCCTTAATTTTTTATTTTATTTTTGTTTTAAAAAAAGTGGACCTCATAAAATATTATGTGTATAGAAAAAAATTTGTGTCATGTTAAATGAGAAATGTAAACCACCCCTTATAATAAAAAGAAAAGAAGGAGCTAAATATCTTTTCAGAAACAGGATAACAACAACTAAAGAAAATCCTGATGTCATGTCACATGGACCTCGAGCTCAAGCAATTATAGTTGATTAACGATGGAAAGTGACCCCTCAGTTTAGGCAAAATCACAGGGCCTGCCATCCTTGATCCCCGTTCGTGGGACCCAATTGCGGGCATTCCGGGAATATAAAGTAAGTATAAAATCAAAGAACACGGTTCCCTAGGGTTCCATTCCAAACCGCGCCTTCACGCTTTTGCTGTATAGTCCTAACTCCAAAAGGCGAAATCCGTCATTTCGTACCCTGCATTTTTTGTTTTAGAGCGAGAAAGCGCCGTTAAAGAGAGGGAAGTTCGTTGGTCTTTTTTTCTTTTTTTATTTGGGTTTGGGAGGTGAGAATGAGATGCGTGAAACACAGGTGAACGAGAATGCTGAGATTTCCCAATCGCACTCGCGGAAACAGAATGGCGGATCCTAACGCTTCCAACAAACCCTAACGTCCTCTCTTTCTCTCTCTCTCTTTCTCTCTCTCTCTCTGATCCATCAACACTGCGTTCGATCGCTTTCGTTTCCTCCAGGTTTCCGTCGCGTGATCCTCTCTCACCGTTGTTGCATTTTTTTATTTTCTCTTTGCATTTTCCTTTCAATGCGGTTACCGCACGGCATAAATGTCGGGAAGTATTTTTACCTTGCCATTTTTGTTCGCCAGTGGCTTTTTCACGCGGTGAAAGTTAGTGCTGATTTTGCTTGTTGTTCTTTGCATGAGTGCGATCCTGTTATTTTTTTTTTTCGTGAATGAAATTGCTGAATCTGGATCATTTACAGTGATGGCTGAGGTAGGGAAAATACTGTACATGGTGGTGGTGGACGAAGGTGAGAAGAAAGACAAAGGGAAAGAGTCGTTTCGGTATACACGTCCTGTTCTGCAGAGTACACTGCAGCTGATGGGATGTAAAGCGCGACATGCCTTCAAGGTAACTCATATATGCATATGTTGTTCAAATTCTATTCAATAATTTAGTTACATAATATCTATTTTTAAATTTACTCGTTTCATCTTGATCGATCATTTTGCTTTGATAAGCGAGTATTTAGGTGGTTGATGTGTATATCTTGTGTTGTATCTTTATTATCTGAATAATCTGAAACTGTTGAAACGTTTTAGTTGTGTTATCAATGTGAACAAGCGCAATTTTGTTAACTTTGATGGTGTTTTTTCGTCGTTTGGACTGTGATCTATTTTATTATCTGGTCTACGTATGTTGTGTGTGCCTATGGAGATGACGACAACAATGTCTGATGTGTGCTTCGTAAAGCTATGGAAGGGTTTAATAAGCATACCGAGTTCATCTTTTTCTCCAATCTTCTTGTTATTAATTTATTATCTTTTAGGGAAAGATGATGCAATTACATGAGTTTTCATGGTTGAGTAATTATTGTGGCTCGATTGTGATCTTTTTTACAATATTACTCACTTCAATAGACAAAAGTGGGTTATATCAAGCTATAAAGGGAAATTTACGTTGCTTGAAAGTTACTTAGGATATGGATCCTCTCATGTGGGTGGGAAATCATAACCATACAAAAGGTGGATCAATGGTAATAAAGGAGGAGAGAGAAAAAAATGTTAAAATAGGTAGTTCCAAAATCATAACCGTACCAAATTCCTTTGGTATAGGTGGTAAGGAGCCTGAGCCCCTTAACCAGAGGTCTCGAGTTCGAGTCCTGGGAATGGAAAAAAAGGATTTGGGAGAGCCGCCTCCGAAAGGGTCCGACAGTGCTCGATGGGGATTAGTCTTCGGTTACGGCCGGAGGATACCTTTGAATTTATTCAAAAAAAAAAAATCATAACCGTTGATTTACCTTTGTATAGTTGTGATCTTCTTACATGACCATGTCATATTTTTGTTTCACATGAGAGGATCCATTTCCGTGATCATTATATGGCATCTACCAATTTAATTTTAATGTTTAATGTCTAAACTACCTTTAATTGAAAGTTAGTCCTCATATTTCCGTTAAGGGATAAGTTATACTTACCACCTTTTACCATCATTCTTGTTATCATTGGATCAAAATCAAATTAATGACTCTCATTTGATGTCATTTTATAACCGTTGATTTGATTTTGATCTAATGATAACAAGATTGGTGGTAAGAGGTGGGAACTGGTAAGTATAACCCCTCCCCCTTCTATTAAACATGTCTTTTTCTGAACTTTTTGTATTAAGTTATTTGACTATGTTTTCCTCTTATCAGATCAGCCAAAGAGTGTTTGAACTCACAAGGAGTGGGAGTTCTACTAATGCTTTGCAGCCTGAAGGAATGATTTTATCAGATCTTGATGCTCCTAAGGAAAATATTGTGAGAAAAGATTGCCATGAAGCTGCCCATTGCCTGGGTAAAACAGACTTAGGCAACCCTTCAATTTTAGGGAAAGATTATGGAAGTAAGAGTGTACCATTTGAGTTATACAAAAGGCGTACTACTGCATTTATTCGGAGAGAAAGTTTTCTAGATATTGTCTGTGATGCTCTGGCTGAGTACAAGTATTTGGGTCCCAACCAGAGAGCAGACTTGATGCTAGCCTGCAGGTACGGATGGTATCGATTATATCTTTATGGCAACTATTTTGATCTACATTAACTGGAATAGAAGGAAAAAGTGACTATGGTTGTAGCATCTGCAAGGGAATCTGAAGTGATATGGTTAGAGATGGTTTTTCTTGGATGGAAATTTTATGGTCAAGATTTTATTGACTAGCAACAATATTATACATTCATATACATTTTCAATTCCATATCTGTTATTTGTCATAGTATAAATAAAATGCTTTTGTGACAACAGAAGCATAAAATCTGCCTTTGAAGAAAGAAATTGATGCTTCTTCTAGGAAGAAAAAATAGAAGCAGAAAAGAAATATTTTTATATAGCGTTCGTGGAAAGATGTAAAGATGCTTTTTACGATGACAAAATTGCTTCCATTTTAATTTTTTATGCTTTTTGCCCCCTCATATAGTCATGGAAAAATAAAGAGTGTATCCTCACCTGGTTGCATTTAGATGCTTGAATTTACAGCTCTATCATGTTCACACAACTACATTCCTTTTAATAGCTCTCTGGATCAAGCTAGGTGTAATTTTTAGCCATTAACATGGGATCTATATGCAGAAAGAGCAATCAGAATCATTGTTCAAAGCATATGGAATCCCAAGATATGCTGCTGCAATTTTTTTTAATGTTGCCTCTGAATATTCTCTGCAACTCATCTCTAAATTGCTGTCACACTCTGATGTTTGAAATAACAGCATTTTTATTTTATGTGGAATCTGGATTGATTTTCAAGAATCTTAATGAAGGGAGAATGATTGATCTCTCAATTTTTAAATGATGTGCAAGCTGTTTTGATTCTAGTTGCCGGTTAAACAATTTCACGTTATTTATGGTGTGTTTTATTGTAAATATTTTCTGACTCTACTTATGTTCTATTTAACAACAAAATCTAGACAGACAGAATGTCCGTTCATGTTTTTTTCTTTGTAGAAAACCTTTTTCCCTTCTGGGTGAAATTGTGGAGTTTTAATATTAGCATTTGTAACTCACTACAATTTTAGTTAAATTTTACACTTATAATTGGTTGTGAGGAGGAAATCTTGTAAAATACAGTACAATTTTCCGTCTTGTATGTGTGATTATTTTGTTTGGTGGCAGGATCCGAGAACGGAAGGAATCTGTGACAGTACTGTTGTGTGGCACTAGTGGCTGTGGCAAATCCACATTGTCTGCATTGCTGGTATCTTTGCATACAGAAGTAGTTGTCTTTTTGCAATTACAATTTTGTAATGCCAGTTTTTACCTAATTTGTGGTAGGATATGTAACTTGTAGAGAATAATGAAATTGAAAATGAGTACCATTTATATCTTACAGTTCAATAACTTCAGTATTATTTATATCGTAACTTCAGGGTAGTAGGTTGGGAATCACAACAGTGGTATCAACTGATTCTATTAGGCACATGATGAGAAGTTTTGCTAACGAGAAGGAAAACCCCTTGTTATGGGCCTCTACCTACCATGCAGGCGAGTGTTTGGATCCTGTTGCTGTTGCAGATGCAAAGGCCAGAAGGAAAGCGAAAAAGCTGGCTGGTGTGTCACATTCGATTCCGATGGATGAAGATACCGAGGGTCATAACTGTAGTAAATCTGATATTCGGACGTTGGAGGTTGGCTCTGGTACTACTGAACTGCTAACTGCAAAACAAATGGCTGTTGAAGGATTTAAGGCACAGAGTGAGATGGTGATTGACAGTCTTGATAGGCTAATCACTGCCTGGGAAGAACGAAAAGAGTCTGTTGTTGTTGAGGGCGTTCACTTGAGCCTCAACTTTGTTGTATGTCTGATTTTCTTTATTGGGTCCTTCAGTGTTTCTTCTTTCCTTTTGTATGTCAATTATGTGTTATTTTCATCTTTACATAACAACCCTAACTTGATCTCATTCAGATGGGGCTTATGAAGAAACATCCTTCAATCATACCTTTCATGATATACATTACAAATGAGGATAAACACATGGAACGTTTTGCTGTACGTGCGAAGTATATGACGCTGGACCCAGCTAAAAACAAATATGTAAAGTATATCCGAAATATCAGAACAATCCAGGATTATCTCTGTAAACGGGCTGACAAGCATTTAGTTCCCAAAATAAACAATACAAATGTTGATAAGAGTGTGGCAGCCATCCATGCTACTGTCTTCAGTTGTCTTCGTAAGCGGGAAGCTGGGGAACAACTATATGATCCTATTAGAAATACTGTAACTGTTGTGGATGAGGAATATAGAAATCAATGTGCTGCCAATTCTTTGAGCTCAAAAGGAATGTTCCAATTGATCCAGAGGCAAGGTTCTTCAAGGCATCTTATGGCTCTTGTAAATACTGATGGGTCTGTGGCAAAGGCTTGGCCAGTTAATGCAGTTGACAGTACTGGGAAGCCTATATTGGGTTATGGACCAGAGAATGGAATTGGAAATCCAATGTATGGACCCTTGAGGATTGGCAAGTCAGAACCTGTAAACCTTCAGTTTGGTTTGTATGGAATCAGTGCATGGCCCAGTGACGGTGGCACTAGTCGTGCTGGAAGTGTTGATGAATCAAGAGCTGATGGGACTGATACGGGTAGTAGATATCTATCCTCATGCTGTAGTTCACCAAGGCTGTCTGATGTACCCGCAAAGGAGGTAAATTTGAAATATTGTTGGTCTCTGTTCAACATGAAAATTAATAGCTTATTAATTTCAAATGGGAAAAAATTGATTATCAAAATTAATTCCCTCATTTATTTATTTATCTTTGGTATAATTTTTTAGCTCAAGGAGGAGCTTTCAGTGCATGGTAGTGATGAAGAGATTGATGATCAACTAGAGGTGGGCAGTGATGATGATTTCAGTGACGATGGTGACAAACATATCCATGAGGAGGTAGACTTGTGTATTGGCTTAAATGATTTACCTAGTTGAAGTGTCTGAATATGTTTTGGGTCATGTTTAATTTTTATTTTGTTGTTGTACAGGTAGGCTCAGTTGATGAGGAATCTACAAAATCTGACGAAGAGTATGATGATCTAGCAATGCAAGATGTGCTGGAAAATGGCTATTGGTCAGATGACGATGAGGAGTTAAAGGATAAGGTTGTTGCTGTTCCCGGGGACTTCGGAACTAAGTTGCAAGGGAATAAGTATCGTCAAAATCTGGATCTCTTCATTAGAACTAGAAGTGAGCCAGTGCCAGAGGCCCTGTGCTCTTATTCCTCTTTCCTTATGGAAAAGAGTGAACGGAGACTGTCACCATCTGGCAAAGCCAGATTGAGAAAACGTTCCCTTAGTATTCCGGCAATAAGAAAGGGTAGTTCAGCGATCCAAGGTCCCATCCTTTCTGGTGCTCCTCTTAGGTAGCAGGACATTCTTTCTTTACTCGAAGTCTTGACAAACTCACCCCACATTTTTGTTCAACGCTTTTTCGCTTGAGGAACTTTGTTTCTTACGATTTTCCATTGTATAGTAAGGTCTCTAAAGTTCTTGTCAATACTATTTATTTTAGTGCTTGATTGAGGCGCAATTTTATTTAGATTGATAGTTGCAAGCACTTGTGAGATTTTGCTTACAGTCTACTATGAAATTCGCTGAACCAACCCTGTTCCCTCTAAGATTCGTAATTGCGGTTTTATAAGAAATGTAGTTGAACCTAGTACATCTTATGACAATGGATCCAGCCAACGGTTGATTGTTGTACATAAACCATACAAGTACTGAATGTAGTTTTCATTTGCACTTAAGTTATTCCACTGTCTACCTTGGAATTTCTCAGCAATGTATACATTGAAATTAGATGTGCTATAATTGAGATTGTTGCTTTTCCTTTGCACGAGATTATTACTTGTTAACTGTAGCAAAGTTACACAAACTCTTGATCTTTTCAGCTAAATATTCTTGATGGGGTCATCTTTGTAATTGATTTATTTCACCTTTTTAAGTTGTCAGAGAGATGATTGTACATAAGTAATATAATCCGTTCAAAATCTTAGGCTAAAATTCAATAAATATCCTCTGTGGCTTATTTGCTGAAAATCTTTTGTTCTGAAATTTGTTAATAGGACTCTTTAAATCTCAAAAAATAGAGAGATTTTCTACAAATAACTCGTAATTGGAAGGGTTATTTGAATTTGAGCCAAAATCTTAGGCATTTTGACCATAGTGCCCCTAATTAAATTAAGAAATATTACATTGCTCCCAAAACATTTCTCCCTCATGTTTGACCATTGATTGAGCTATGTGCTCGAGCACAAAACCCTTATACTTGAGTGTATTGCAAGGAAAAGTAAATACTCGAGTACGGGACCTTTGGTACTCGAGTATGGCACCATTTACTCGAGTACACTCGAGTGTATAGGTCCTGTATTCGAGTAAATGATGACCAAATTTCTTGTGAGAATTTGTCAATGCGTAGCTCTCGAAAAATTATGTGGAATAAAAAATAGCTTATTCGAACACTGAGTCAAAAGTTATGGCTTTTTTATGATTAAATTTTTTTTCACGATATTTTTTGAATTAAACAAGTTTCTATAATAATATGCTTATATAATATTGGATTTGACTCTGGTGACTAAGTATGAGCTTTGTGGGTATCAAAAAACTCATTTGCATTGCAAAATTTTGAAAATTTTACCATAAAACTTTGGAAAGTTATAACTTTTTACTTGAGTGTCCGAATTTAGTGCTTTTATATATATATAACAATGTTACGTTATGTCTGTATTTTGCAAGGAAAAAACGTTTATCAATTTGTTATATATAAATAATTAAGGGCTTTTTGTTTGTCATGCAATGGGAGAAGGGTCGTACCACATATACATTGTAGTGGGGCCCATTACAAAACACACAAAAAATAAATAGTTGCATAATTATCGAAGAGTTCAGCATGACTTAATTTATTTTTCCTGCAACATTATTCTATTTCCAGTTGGGGAAAATAATTTATCATTTTAAGTGATATAATTTGTATCATTTTAATACTTTATAAGCATGTATTCACATAAATGTATCTTCCGGAACTCGAATTCGAATTTACTATTTAAATTAATTATAATATTAAAGTAATGTTTTTTTCCTTACAAGCTATCGATTGATGTGAAAAGTAAAAAAAATAAATATAATTTTAGTATTATAATTATATAACTTGTATCTTTTAAAAACACACAATTTATATCATTTAAAAGAATAAAAAATTGTTTAAAACAAAAAAAAAAGTTTTCCCTGCAACTTGTAGTTGTAGAAGACGAAGTGAAGTGAGTGTTTTGAATTTTTTTAAATCGACACATATTTCATCGCCGAATCCGCATCAAAGAACATTTGATAAAACTTCAAATAAGGACAACATAGCGCTGAAGACGAGGGATTGATAGATTTTTTTATTTTTTTTGAAAACTGATTGATAGAATTTTGAGGCGAGAGTTGGGTCAGAGATAACATGGACGAATACACTAAGGTTGAGGAGATTATCTCCTCTACATATATAGTAGGTACATCTATTATTTAACAAATAATATTTGAATAAAAAAATATCTTTTTCTTTTTTCCATACAAGTATTCATTCCTCAATTTTTATTTAGTGTTACCAATACATTAAGTAATATCTAAGTGAACAGTATATACATTAAGTAATACCATAATATTTCCGAGATTGAGAGCACAGATCAGCAAAATTTATTCAGTGTTACCGATACAGTTAAACGTAACTTTCACTCACGATACGATAAGTATCTTATTTTTATTAAATAAGTAATAACAAATTTATTTCAAAATCAGATAAAAGAATAATTTAACAAAAATTAAGACAAGTGTTATATTATAAATGAAAAAATGGGTACACTAAAAGTAGATTGAAATCTCGAAGAAATTATCAGAGATTATGTGTAACCGGAGAGGCATCAAAAATCATGATTTTACCTAAAAAATACATTAAAAATAGCACCGAAGAAATTACCAGAGATTAGAATCGGAGGGGCATCAAAAATCGTGATTTTACTTAAAATTTGAAGAAAAATAAAAAATCGTAAAATGTAAAATCCTAACATAAAAAAATCATAAAAATATAAAACGTTTAGAATTTTGATAAAATCATTTTAGTTAAAAATCATAAAATCAAAAAAGCATAGATTTAAATCAAAATTTTATCTATTATAATAAAAATTACTATTCTAGCTGGATAACAAAATTTGCGGTAACACTTTCGTCACTATTCCTTTGATTTTGGTGTCCAAGGAGATCTTGGGCATGGGTCCCAAGACAGTCCTTTGAGTTGCATGTCTGCCGCATATACACCTAGCAGCATGACATACACTGGGACCATAACGTACGATGCACAGGGACCAAAAACCCGCACTTCATAATAGCCAGAAAGACAAAATGGGGCCAATTTAGCCCACTACTCAAATTCATTTGAAATTTTTGGCTATGTACAGATTATAATTTGTCTTGGATAATTGCGTAAATAGTATTGTTTATTATTATTTGGGTAAAATGTGTGTTATTTTAAAGGATGTAAAGTTATGATATTTTAAATGAGAGAAAGACATAGATAAAGAAGGAGAGAGAGTGGACAAAAAAAATAAAGGTGTGTATCACACTTCTGTGGGAGAATGAAAGGATATAAGTTATGTTATTTAAAAGGACAAACATTTTTCCCTTATTATTTTTATACAATGATTATACTGAGATTTGAACTTATGATCTCATACAAATTATCCAAAATTCTTATTATTGGACCAATAATTATAGCTTATTCTTGTTTATTTTTTTATTACCATAAAAGAAACAAAAAACTTACGTTTCTTATATCTCAAACAGGGAGAAAAAAAGCTCAATTCTAATGAAGGGGAATGTTGAATTTGCAGAGAAATAGCATTCTTAGCTCGAAGCTTAGAAAGAAAACTAGCACGTACACCGATTGGAACGCAAGTTAAAATATACTCATATCATGTTTCTTTTCTGACCACATGCAAATTATGAGTTAATTATCAGTCAAAAGTAAATAATATAATAGAAATTGTACCGTTGAAATCTATAAGCCCACTATGTTCCCTTATAGGGTGTATGATCACTGTATGGGCGATATCTATGACTTTGGTAAAGATCAGGCCACGAGATATTATCTCAAGTATAAGCAGATAATCAGTACAAGTATAAAGCTGTAAGAGAATTCAAGTAATAGGCTAAATAACGATACATAACATGCTTTCAGTTGTGCCCCTGGGGGCTATTTATAGTGATCATGGTGTGGATAGATCAGGGAGGATGGTCAACTCTCCTTGGGATACACTCCTATGATAGCAGTGTTGGGCGGTTTAGGCGCTGACGTTGTGGCAGCGCTGCGCCCCCTGCTACTGGCGATGCCAGCGTTGGGCAAAGGGAGAGTTTCCCTTTGTGATATCTGCGGCGATTTCCTTTGGTGGTTAATGTCCCAAGGTAAGACATTTTGGTGTATCTCTTGGGTGTGCTGCACCCTCGGTGGATGCGAAGGTCCACGTCAGCCCTTAGGGCTAACGTGGAGCTGGAAAGGGGTTTGGGCCTGAGAAGTTGGGCCGCTGGAGCGGCTGCCTGTTAGGGCGGTTGGGGCCTACTGGGGCGACAACGGCGGAGTTAGGGGGGCTATCCCAGAACAGAAGAATTTTTTTTAATATATATATAAAATAAAATTTTGTTAATATTATTAAATTATTTGTTTTAAAAATTGTATAGTATAAAATTACTCATCATGACACCATTAGATATCACACTATACTCAATCTTTTTTTATTCCTATGGCTATTCCTCTATCAATTTTAACAATTTTTTTTTATTCCTATTGCTATTCCTCTATCAATTTTAACAAACCCTCATGCTTATATTATATATATATATATATATATATATATATATATATATATATATATATTATCTTCCATGGATTAATATTTTTTTTATACCGACCTTCGGTGCATTAATGTTTAGATAAATAAACTCATCTATACGAATCTTTTTTAATTTATTGGTTCATACATGTTTTGATTTTTTATTTATTTATTTGTCCAACACAATTTATTCTTTCAAATCCTCAATGAAACATTAAATCATTAAACACGTAGAGTAAGAGTCAAATGAAGTGATCTTAATTAGCTTGTCACCTTTTTGCTCTCTTTTCATTTGCATAATTGTGTTTCTCTTTATGTAGTGGTTTCGTATAGAGAAAATAAATTTGCTCTAACTTATTTTTTTGGGACAACTTGGTTGTAGTTTTTTATTTTATTTTTCAAAAAATATGTAGTTAAAATCATTGTTTAAGTTAAGGCACTTTTTTAATTATTATTTTAAACTACTTTTTATGTCTATTGGACCGAGCAATAGTACATTTTTTTCAATCTTTCAAATGTTGTTAAATGTTAATATTTTGGTAAGAAATTAACCAAATGAGTTCCTACGAGGTCAATAGGTAAAAAAAAATACTAATATTATGCAAAATAAAAAATTAATTTTCGCCTCCCTCTCCTCTAATCCTGGCTCCGCCACTGTGGGGCGATTGGGCCATCCAGAACAGAAATCAAAAGCAAGCATAGGGATAAAAATGATGTGCTTATATTATATATATATATATATATATATATATATATATATATATATATATATACCACAATACCACAATCTTCTGTTAATTAAGTTATGAAATCTATATCTATTTCGATCAAATGTGACTTTCTAATCGTGACTTACAGTTTCAATGATATATAGCTTCACACTATTGATGTCAAAAATGAAATTCTTGTCTTCTCTATATTATCAAATATCATCTCCGTCGTGAATATATGGGTTTTATAATTCTCATGTTGAATGAGAATTGAAATCTCATGTTGTAGAGATAAAAAACATGTGAGATCCATGTGTTAGAAAAAATTATATGTAGGACCCATGTCAGCACGAAAATTGAAGGGTGTGTAGGAAAAATTGAATTCTCATGTTAAATGAGAATTATAAAACTCTGAATATATAGTATGAAATTAACAAAATGTGGCAACATACCTTGTTTTCTATAAGGCAGTTGCAGCATATTATTGAAGGCAAAAAGTATTAAAAGCAGTTGAACCTCATCAATTCCACATTACATCAATAAGTTAGACTGAAATCAACCTTTACATCATCATTCCAACAAGACATGCTGTATGAGAATCTCATCAGAACATTTTGTACGAACTTATAGAACTTAGTCAAACAAAGCAATGAGCATCCTGCTTCAAACAAAAGATCCTTGATAATAGTTTAGATTCTAGACAGACTGAGCAAATCCCATTTGCCCTTCCACCTTGCTTTGCTATTGCTACAGGAGTTATATTCAAACATTGGATGATGGAAACAATTTAGTAAATGGAAGCATATGATATATTGTGTTCATTTTGACGCAAAAAGTTCATGTTATTTTCCCCAACTTGTGTTAGATGTTTTGGAAATGGGGAAAAAGTTACCCTTTGCATCCTTTTGAAAATTATATATAAGGTAGGCTCCCACTTATTTAAATAATAAATCTTAATTACTTGGGAATGAACATTAATATGTAGGTTAAGTATTTGAGATAGGCTAATGATGGATATGATATGATGAGATAAACCAAAGCGAGTGTTTATGCTCTGTATGAATGGGTTGAAAGTAATCATCTGATTCGCTTTCTTTGGTACTATCAGTATATATATAGTGGTTCTCATGAGCGGTTAAGGAGGAGGATCATGGGTATGGAACAGTTCCTTTAATGGTGATCATGGCAGTTATGCAGAAGAGTGAGATCCTGGGATTAAACCCATGATGTGGACTCAAGGGCAGAGTCCTAAATCGGGAAGCGGGCATAAGTCGAAAACAGGCCGAAGTCGGATAATGAGTTAAACCCAGAGCTAGGGTTAAACTTGGAACAACTTATATTATTAAATAAATTTTTATACGATGTGAGTTTTTTTATTTGTTTTTTTCAAATATCCTCTCACTTAGTAAGTGAAAGACTAATCTCCCAAGATAAGATCAGGCGTTGAAAGCAAAAACCTCTTTCATATCAATGTTTTCACATAAATCTTGAAGTTGAATCTAGGACTAAATGCTTAAGGAATTAATCTCCGTTTACTCAGACCAACAAGCATTGATTAATGAAAGTTATAATATATAACATTTGGATAATGTAGTAATATATATAAACAATCCTGCTTGTTAAATTTTAGATAATTCAAACATTTATATATAAGTAATTACTTAACATTTGCTTATAAACTTGTTTTCTTTGAAGAAGTGGTCGTTTAATGAAGTACACTTTTGTGAAAAAGAAGGAGGAAAAACATAATATATAAGAGCATTTAGTCATAGCAATAGCACTACATTATAATGTTCAGCACAACATGCAACGGAGAGCCAGCTATTTTTGTACGATTAGATATATAAGGTTAATACTAAACAACAAGAGTTCAAAATTGATGAAATGGTTTTTTTTTTTTTGATTGTCTAAAATGTTAACAACACGATGCCAATGAAAGAGGAGACATGCGTTTATTTATGCTTTGTTTTACAGTTATAATGTGTTTGGTCTTTCATCATGTTTTATACTATACATCATGTGAACAGGCTGGGAACCAAGTAATTGCATGAAATGTATAAATCCCCGTAATGAAAGGGTATCCTCTAAAAGCTGATCGAGGTTAATTAAGAAAAATCAAGGGAAATAGGAAAGAACTACATAAATAATAATATTACACTGAATTAGCTTATTTTATATTCAAAAGCTTATAACAATAATCTTTACAGAGAGGGCTTTAAAGTAAATGGCATCACATAAGTAATGCGAAGGAATTACTGTACTAATTAATTTTACAGGTAAAGAAGTGCTTCCCGTATATATATACATACATCAAATGAGCATTTACGAAAGATCTTTGCCAACCAATTAGACTCCCAAAATTAGATTTAGATGAGGATATTCCTTTAATTATCTGCCTATATCAATAAGAATTTGGTTAAAGATTAATGAGTATGGTTATATTTACAAACTTTTCTTTTTATATACCGGTAATATTTTACTCAAGAGTGTATTACTGATCAGGTATAATGTAGTTTATAAATAAAAAACCTGTAAATATAACCTTCCCGAAGATTAATTATAAGTTAGCCTGGAGCTTGATATTCTTTAGGAGCATCAACTAACTAAGAGAAACAGTAGAATTAAGAGACGCTATCCCAGGCCAATTGAATTCGAATGAAAAGTCTTTATTAATTAGTAAGTAATATCAAATCATACTTCTCAATTTTTGCTAAAATTAGGAATTGATTATAGTCTTACAATTGGAGGAAAGAGGAAAATATATGATGATGGCTCATTATTTTATGGCCACTCTGTTTTAAGATTTATTTATTTGGTGATGTATGTTTATAATATTGTCATTATGGGTGATAATCATCATGACATTATCTCAGGTAAAATAATATTTTTGTCATCATTTTCAGAGAAAGGATCTTCGAAGACTTGAGAAGTGACTCAATGCAAAAGACAAACCTTGAAACAATAGTAAGTTGGAATTAGAAAATCACAGAATAGAGAATAAGAAAAACAATTTTTTTACAAAAATATAAGAATAAAATTGCCTACAATATACCCTCACACCCAGTTTTGCAAATCACACTTGCAATGGGAAAAGCCCCTCTCCTAAACTTCTTCTATAGCAAAAGTGAGACACTTCCATCATCAACTGCCAATGTGTCAGTGAAAACCCAAGCAAAATAATGGCTCTTGTATCCTGTACTAATAGAGAGAGAGAACACGAAGCTCTACAGGTAAAGGTAGTACTACTAGTACAAAGAAATAGGGCAAGAATTTCGTGCACAGAAGAGCGTGTGACATAACCTCTTAATTTGAAATGGAGAGAATATGTGAACCAAGATTGGACAGCGAAGCGAGTACACAGATTTCCATGATAAGATCTTAAATAGACTGAATCATCACTATCATGAATAATGAAGAAGATATTGAAATATATGTAATTTTTTTAAAAAAATACCTTATTTATCTTTGAGCGAAATATTTGTCTGAGAGTTGAATAATAAATGGGTTGAAATATCTCTGCAATTGAGATTACTTACTGAGGGTCTCTAGCTGTTGGTCTTGCAACCATTAGCGAAAGTTGATTAGTGCATGAAACTGAGACAGTGCCCGTGATTTTGTATATTCAAGTTCCCAAGCTAGCTTCAATTTTCACTGATCCTCAGATGCAAACCACTTGGAACAATGTCTATACTTCAATTATATTTAATTCCTGCATATAATATTAAATGTAGTATAACAAGGACAAAGTTTATATATAGAAAGGGGTACCCAAATCCCAATTCCCCCCTTAAAAAAAAAAAAAAACAAAAAAGAAGGAAAAACTAAGAACACTATTTGGCTTTAAGAATCAGTATCACATGTGTGTGTTGAGATATATAAAATTATTAATGTAGCTTTTGATGTTGGGTCTCATACTTGAGGGAAAGATGTTGGAAGTATTCAAGTGTGAGTTGTAAAGAAGTACCACATTGACTAGACATAGACCAAGTGATGACTATATAAGTACAAAAGACCAATAAACCTATAGCCTTAAGGTTTTGGGTTGAGATGTGGTGTTGACCCACTTATTGTGGTTTATCATTTGACCCATTGGTGGATGTACCCTTTTGCAAAGGGTTTTGGGCTCCCCTGTACCATTCCCAACAGTGGTATCAGAGCCAAAGGTTTGGCTGGCCGAGTATTTAGAGATGGTGATGTTTCAAGGCCTCCGCAGAAGGCTAGACTCCCCAATACTTAAAGAAAAAAGACTTCCGTAGAAGTTACCCGTAAGGGGGAGTATGATGTTGGGTCTCATACTTGAGGGGAAGATATTCGACTATACATAGACCAAGTGATGACCATATAAGTACAAAGACCCATAAACCTACAGCCTTAAGGTTTTGGGTTGAGATGTGGTGTCGGCCCACTTATTGTGGTTTATCATTTGACCCATTGGTGGATGTACCCTTTTGCAAAGGGTTTTGGGCTCCCCTGTACCATTCCCAACAGCTTCACCTAATAGCTTAAATTTTTAGGTTAAATTAGTTCTTTACATGGTATCAAAGCCTCGGTGTACCGGATTCGATCTTCACCGTCCCCCACTTTCTTTTTAGTGGAATTTTTTTCTTGACACAGGTGGACCTGTGCATCGTCCACTATTCAAGCCCAATGTGTTCTCGTGTGAGGGGGCGTGTTGAGATATATAAAACCATTAATATAGCCTTACCCAATAACTACAACTTTTGGATTGAATTGATTTTTTTCACAAGGTTACAATCCACAAATCCCTCACTCTATCATCCTCACTCTAATTAGGCACCAAAAAACTGCAGGCTATAGTTCTTCACAAATCAGAATATCATCATACTAAAATATGTTACAGAATTTGATAGATAACATAGATGGTTCTAATTTCTAACTGAAGGAAAATATTCATTATCAAAATAAAAAATTACTGTAATAAAGGCAGCATGAACACCACTCAGTGACCTAAAATATCCAAATATTAATTTCTCTCTCCCGCTCAGTAAGTGTGTCTATGTCTGTCTTTCTGTCTGTATATTCCCTCTACATTAATTTTGATAAAGTCATATTTCCATCTATATTAAAAAACTGAAAAGACGACCACCATTTTCATTCCAACATTTCTGTTTGAAAAAAGAATATATTCATATAGATCTGTGAAGTCAGCACATAAAGGACCTAACATAACAGCCACTCCAAAATAGCCTATATTCGATAACCTAGGATTGTACCACAAATGCAAAAAGAGCTAGTTAATTAATGTATCACAATATTTAAAAGAAAGAAACAGTACAGAAATGTCATGCATTAATGTTACAATAAACAATTTCGCACTATGCAAATTGAAAACAAAAGATGAAACCACCTAACAACAATAATATAAAAAGTAAAGCAGATAAAGAGTCACCTCTCTTTGTGTAAATATATGCACCATTGATAATATCTGTAAGTTTGGGCTGTGTGTAGTAGACCTACACCTACCCACTCCCTTTTTTTTTTTTCCACTCTTTTAATGGAGATCATCTTCTCACGGCAGTTGTACCTGCATCTGCGAGTGAAAAAAACGATAAGTGGATTAAAAATTATTTTTTTCTTTTTTCCGTACCGATAACACAACTTATGGCTCCATTTCATTGGCTCGTCCCACGGAGTCTATTATACAACCGCTGCACAATAGATATTTAAACTAGTACTTATCCAACTTTTTAAAGTCGTTTATGGCCGATGCAGCATCATCAAGATTCTCACTTCAAAATACCAATGGATTGGAAGAGCAATTAGATTGCATTTGCATGTGAATCTTGATGGTGCTACATCCGCAAACAACGACTGTCAATCTGTCCATGCAACTATAACTGCTAAATAGAAACATATATAATTTTAGCACTATTATCAATCCCATATAATAGAAACTTATATATATATATGGCTACAAAGCCTTATAGTTTATTCAAAGAGTAAAGACTAATCTCACCGAAAATTGCTCAAAGAGCAAATAAAAAAAGAGAGGGACCAACATGAAAAAGAGAGAAAGTAAGAGAGGGGGAAAAAAATAGAAAATAAAAGAAGGGACACGGAAAATTGAAATTTTATGTGCAATTTAAGCAGCAAAGGCACGAGGAGTAGCTGATGTGGCATGCTGCCAATGGTTAGTAAATGTTTGGCACACGAGGCTCGTTTGGGTACCCAAAAGGAATCTACTCCATATGAACTCAATTCATGCCTCAAGAACAAAATAAAAGACAAAACCATGAAAAAGTAAAAAATTGAAAAAAAATAAAATAAAAAAATTCAGCTTCTCTATGAAGAACAACAAAAGCTCATACTTTCAGAACATCCAAAGATTGAACAAAACTGACAAAAAAAAAAAAAAGGATTCAAAGCCAGTTAAACAGTACCTTTCAAAATCTACAGATTTTGCTTTGCCAATTGAAAATCATATATACTTTTGGATTCCACCTAGTTAAGGAAAATCCTTTCTCCATATATAACTAATGGAGGAGAATTTATTTTTTTTTTTAGAGAAAAAAAAAAAAAAAAACCTCAGGGTAAGAATCAAATCCAAACAGTAATCTCGAAGAAGGAAAGATCCACCTTGGCAAATCCTTATAGCTAGGAAGGAGAAAGGAAAAATGCTCAAAATAAATAAGGATACATATCCACATATTTGATAAATATATGTATGCTTGAAATCAATATAAGAGTGGAATCTGAAGGAACATATATATATATATAATATATTAAATATATATATGTTGCAAAACGCCTGAGATCTAACCCTCATGAGTAGTGGAAAACCAAAGGAGAAATTAAAATGGTTGGAGGAGAGAGAACCAACTGAATTGAATGGTAACAGTGATGAAGGCTGGGCACAAATATATAGAGGGAGAAACGCGTGTGTTTGTATGGTTGAAAAATATTGATTAGGTGATTGGTGATTTGATTTCTCTAGATTCCCATAGGTTGGACTTAGCTGTATTTATGGTACAGTACCAAGTATTATGTGGCCATATACACATTGGAATCTTCCCAAAACCCTAGTTTTAAGTTCACCTGTGGAGCGTGGATGCCACAAGATATGTTGCAAATACGAGATACGATAACACATCATATTTCGACACATTAATTTTAAAAAATATTAAATTTTGACACGTTAAGACACAATTTGATATTATATAATATTTTTAATTTTTATAGTGTATATTATATTTAGTATTCAATTATTTAACAAAAAAAATAAAGCTAAACTTATAATACCAATCAATTTTACAAAGAAACGTAATATATCCAAAATGTTTATATTAAATTTATTAAAATCGTAATCGTAATCCAACGAAGCTAACAATTAGAACTCAAAATGCAACTCAACGTAACATTTAAACCTTTTTTTAGTCTTTGCTTCATAAGCCACGAGAAAAATCACAGCTTATAATCCCAGGATTGATTTTTTGTTTGAAAATTTCCAAATCATAGCTTTTCGATAAAAATTACTCTCTTTTATTAATAGGAAAAATATCTGTAGTTTAAAATGACATAATTTTGTGTCATTTTAAATAAAATAACGTCATTTCACTGTATAATCGATGATTTTTTATATTTTCTTTCATACATAAAATTATCAATTATACAGCAAAATGATGTGATTTTATTTAGAATGAAATAAAATTATGTTAATGACAAATGTTTCCCATTAAAGATACAATATGTATTTTTTTTTATAACAACAATATGTATGTTTTTACCAAAAATAAAATATATACAATATGTATGTGTGTAGTGCTGTGGCCGGATTTTTACTTTATTTTTAAATTACGATAACTAGTACTAAAGTCTAAGGGGGCGTTTGGTACAGGAGAAATTTTTTTTGTCCGGGAATCTCGATTTCCAAGAATATGATTTTTACATCCAATTTATAATAATATCCGGAAATTTAAAATTTAGAAAAATTCAATTTTCCGGGAATTCTAAAGAATACCACGTACCAAACGGCCCCTAAAGGTCATCAATTGACTAGATTTCCAACTCCATACTTTCTCAAAGCTGGTGTAAATTAAACTCATGTATTCAGTTTTAAAATTATTAATTCACACTTTAAATTTTATTAGGAATTATTTAAAATAATTAAATTGAACATACATCTTGTATAATTAATATATATATATATATATATATATATATATATATATATAAATGTTAGTGATTCAGTAATGTCAAATATTACCAGAAAAAGTGACATTTAGCGATAGAGTGATATTTATGAATTAGATTCTTTTAAAATGAAATTATTTTTAAAATAAAGCAAGTAACAAAAATTTGTTTAATTTAATGCCTGTTTGGAAGCTCTTGTTTTTAGCTTCTCTAATCCTTATAAGAAAAAATTTAGCCAAAATCTATTTTACAAAAACTCTTATCATAAAATAAAAAAAAAAAAATTGTAAAGAAGAAAAAAGATAAAAGCTAAAAACTCTTTTAAGATGTGTGCAAGCTTTTTGAAGTTCTCATTTATATTTCTCAATTATACCCTTATTCTAAAATTTAACCAAATATTTTGATTAAGGAGAATCAAGCATGTATTACTTGAACAATCCCCTTTAGTTAAACTTTTATTTTTAACTTTAACTTAAAAATAACTTTTAACTTAAAAAAATGTGCAAAACAAGCTCTTAAAAATATTCATAATCTAGACTCGTTAAAGTTAAAATAAAAAATAAAAAATAAAAAATAAAAAATAAAAAATAAACACACCCTTATTTGGTTGAGAGAAGATACATCATAAGTTAAAAAATAAAATTACATTAAAAACAAAACTTTCTAGTATTCGTACTATCTAAAATTTGAAAATCAGTCACATTTTTAATATGACTAAATAACTTTTTATATTTTAGTGTTTGATATTAACTAAAGGGGTGTATTGGATTGAGATTTCAAAGGATTTTAATGGATTATTTTTGAATGAAAAGATCCATTGGTATTCAATTAGTATTTTAAAGTAATGAAAAAAATCAAGTGGTATTCGATTAGAATTTTAAACGATTATTCTAGAGTCCGTCCAATTTCGTTGGTATTCAATCAGGATTTTAAATAAAGGGAAAATAATATTGCGATACTCAAAAAATCTAACGATTTTAATGGATTTTCTATTGGTATGAATTTCGTGAGATTTTTTAGTGAAAAATATAAATAGGATGTCTCTCTCACAATCTCACCCTAACCCCTAGAATTTTTTGAGATTTCTCTGTTGCACTGTCTTCTTCTTCCTTTGGCGGGTGACCCACTCGAAATTGGGTTCCACCATGGAATGAGCTTCGTCAAAGCTAAAAAATAATAGAGTTTTGAGCAATTTTCATCACAAAATAACCCAGAAATAACAAACCAACAAGATTATAATACAATCCATCTTTAACAGTAAATTTTTGAGCGATTTTTTAGAGTTTTTGGAAGTTTAAAAATTAAGCTACGGGTTGCAATTTTTCTTGGCACAAAAAAGTGTGACTTTTGTTTTAAAAACAACATAAAACAGTGAGAAAACAACAGGGAAACTAAAGTCCTCAAACCAATTTTCATTTTACATCAATGAAACAATATTAGTTTTAAGAAAGATTGACACTTTCATAATATGAACCCTATGTTTTGTAACAATACATTAATGAACAAAATTTCTTCGCTATAGGAAATGATTTCAAACAATTTTTGTGTCAATAGATAACTAAAAACTTATTTTTCAAAAGTCTCAAAGCAATTTAAGATTTCAATGTATCGATTGAAAATAATTTGAGAAATTTTTTAAACTTTCATGTGATACAACCCAGAAATTCAATTTCAAAATTTTCTTATAATGAAAACATGCATATGATATATGGTTAGAAAACTGTCATCAGGTAGAACAAAAATCCCAATGTTTCAAGATCAATTGCAAAGAAATTCCAAACGAAATTTTATCATGAACTTTATGTTCTATATACAAATTTAGAATTATTTTAATAAATAAAAAAATTGGGCCTTATAATCATATATGCATAGCTCTGATACCAAATGAAGAAAATAAATTTCAACCCATTGGTCAATCCCAAGAGCAGAAATGAGAAAATGCTAATGCATATAGGACTAGTATAATTTTAGATATGTGGAGAACTGTTGCTTAGTAATTTTAAACGTTTGTTAAAAATTATATTATTTTTACTTATTGAGAAAATTATATTAGGTTTTATTTTTTTATTGATATCATTACATTTCTTTGTTATTTTTTTATTTACTCTTGTAATTTAGAATGTTTGTTAAAAATTCATATCATTCTTTAAAATATTATAAATCCATATTGTACTTTCAAATCTTATAAATCTTATTAAAATCCAATCTTATGAAAATTGATTGTAACTTTTTTTAAAAAAAAAAACTCTTTAAAGTCCCTCCAATTCAAAATAATCTTTAAAATTTATAAAAAAAAAATTATCTCGAAAAAATATTTTAAAATCCTAATGCAATACATCTTTTAAATTTTCTTTCGCTCTAAGTGATTTGGAAGGCTGGCTTGTTCATACAGCTAGACTGATTTCATGCTAATATGATCGTACAATTTTAATTAGGAAAAATGTTTATCCTTTTAAATGACACAATTTATGTCATTTCACTCTCACAAAAAGGTGAGACATACACCTTTATATTTTGTTATCTACTCTTTCTTCTTCTTTATCTATATTTTTCTCTCACTTAAAATGATACAACTTTACCTCCTTTAAAATGATATACAATTTTCTCTTTAACTAATATAAAACATTAGATCAATAGGTTTTATTTTTTAACGAGTTCTGCGGTTTATGTAGCCCGGGTGTATCCGAGTCTGCCCAAAAAAGGTGGAGTGGGTGTGGCTGAGCTGTGTACTTTTTCTTTTTTTAATACTATATATATATATATATATAACTTAAAAAATTCTCATATGTTTTTAAATTTTATGTAGCGTAGCAGTGACAGCCCAAGCGAGGCCTAGTTAACTAAATGATTATCTTATCACAGACCAAGTAGCAGCAAGAGCAAAACCCCTGTTCATGCAATATATCATGCATTTACAATATTTATTATTTTCTGATTGTCATTTTCAATTCTTATTAATTGTCGTAGTTTGTTATTTTTATAACAACCCACTAGGTATATATATATTTTTATATCAACCCCAATTTCTTTTTTGAGGTGAGTAGGTTCTTCCAGATATTCTTGTAAAATTTGATTCTTTGAGCCGGCTATGAAATTAATTTTGAGTGCATTAGGGATTAAGAGTTAAGGTTTTATATCCCTTTCCAATATGACATTAATGGAAATCGAACCAAAGTCATTCCCCACTAACATATATCTTATGAAAAATCATTTTCTTCTTTTACTGGAATTTTTTTTTGATTCCTTAAGACACAATAATAGGTGGATCCCATCTTAATTTTTTTTCTTTTCACTATTTCATATACCCTATTTGTATTATGAGTCTGGAGTAACCAAAAAAATTATCCGAGAAAATGATTTCTCATATTTTATAAGTACAAAACTCTTCAAAAAATGAAACAGTGATCAAAATGTCACTCTTCATCAACTTTTTTATCTAAATGTCACGCGAACAGTGTTATTTTCCAATCTGCCACGGGACAAATTAACTACCCGGGATAGCGAACTCGGTTTGCAAACGTGTCACATTTTTAGTGGACACCAAGTTCGCTACACGGGGTAGCAAACTTCATACTTTTTTTTTTAACTTGATACTTGTTATCCACTAGAAATCTGATACGTCATCAAATCGAGTTCGCTACACTGGGTAGCGAACTTGCTCCGTGATAGATTAGAAAATAACACTGTTTGCGTGACATTTAGATAAAAAAGTTAGTGAAGAATGACGGCATTTTGGTCGGTGTTCCTCACAAAAAATTTCCCCCTTCTAGAAGAAAAGTTCTTCACATATAGCCTCCCACTCGGACGAATGTTTTGTCTCCGGAAATTTGCCGAGGCACGTGCAATCGTTTAGTTGAAATCAGCCCTAGTCATTTTATCCACACATATATGAATCCAGTTGTGTCTAGCTAGTTGGAATTAATTAAATTAAAACATCAAATATTTTATAAAAAACTTACTGTCACCTAAGATAAAGATTTAATTTAATTGTTAAATTAAATGTATCAAACTATGTGTCTCCTAAAAAAAACCAAGCTATGAATGCAAAATATATTAAATTATTAGTAAAACAAAGTAATCTAGATAACTATATAATCTCACTTTCTTCACTTTCTTCACCCATGCAGAGACCATCCTTCATTTGTTCAGAGACTGCTAACTCAAGCTTCAAGGCATCAAACGAGTCTGATTCTATTGATGCTCTGAAACATATTAATTACGAGTACCATTTCTCATTTTCACACAATGCTAGCATTATTATTCAAATTTAGAAGTAGCTAAGCAATGATTGGAAGCTATCCTGTTTCACACTTACTGAAGGAAATGGAAAACCAAATTTTCTGGCAAAATTTGGTGCTTCCGTACGTGCTTGTCCCGGTTCCTTCTTCCAGTCTTAATGCTCTGGTTTTAGTCTATGCCATGGCCATGGGCATCATGTTTATTAGGACTTAATCGCTTGGCTTCTTTTTTGTTTTTGTTTTTTTTAATTTTCTATACTCCTCCAGAAAAAAGTACTTAAAAGTTATAGCTTAGTTTTTATTAATTATGAGTGTAAACTATTTTTTATACTCTTCTAAAATCATGTATTATTATATTATTAAATGATTATTATTATAGTTAAGCTGTTTTAATGCTAATATAAAATTAAATAACAAGCTGACATTCATGATGGATCAAAATCAAAATCCTAAATTTTAAGTTTGACAAATATTAATATATTTAACTAAAGTTTGATTTTAATAAAAGAAATTTCCATAAGTACCAAAAAAAATAATTCTTGGATAGATAATATTTTTCACAAGCACTTTTTTAATATTATATATAACCTGTAAGATTTATATACTATTTTCATACAAAAATATTTATATATGTTAATTATTAAATAAAACATGTAAAAAAAAAAGGCAGGTTCGAATTGGGCACTGCAAGTTTTTCTAGGGTGTGTTTGGTAGGGGAGTTTTATTTTGTTGTTTGGAAAAGTTTATATGAGATTCAAAGAAGATCATGTTTGGTTGGGGTTTTCAAAAAAAATTGACTAGGGTTTTAATTTGCATAAGAATATGACATTATTTGTAAAATTTTATCCAGACCACATGAGAATACCATCGAGAGGGTGGTATTTTGATTTAGCTGGGAAATAAAAAATTGGGATGCGAAAACTTGGACACAAATATTCTTAAAATAATGTGCCAAAATTTGATAGGCAAATGTTACTTTAATAATTTCAACTCATTTTTCCAATAATATTTTATCTTCAAAACATAGACTCAAGAAATTTAAATCAATTTTTCAGCCTACAAAACAATTTATTTTTTAATGTTTCAACAAACTTACTTTCTCAACCATATTCCATTAATTATAATTCCAGACAAATCAAAGATGATCAAATGTTAAGAATCTTTCAAATGATCAATACGAGAGTGTGTAAACGTATTCATGTAGGAAGACTCTATACGGTGATACATGTTTTGTATTTATCTATTAAAATAAAAAAAGGAAATTTATACTTACAAACTTTCTTTTTACAACCTCTTAAACCATATTTTAACACTGTTGATTTTCGTCAATCAACGGTTATCATTTATTATGAATTAATAATTAATTAATGAGTTAAATTTGCGAAAATGATAACTATTGATTGGCGAAAATTAATGGTAAATGGTGTTAAGATATGATTGTAAGAGGTTATAAGAAAAAAAAAAGTTATAAGTATAACCTCAATAAAAAAATACATAAAGGATGATACCATAAATAATTTATCCATAAATTTCTCATTACAAAAAAGCCCTCGTCTTATCAAAAGCTTCCAGCCTTCCACCACTAGTTCCACCTGAAAAGGGCATGGCCCAGTCCGTACAATCTAATCTGGCTCTGCTGTTTTCCCGCTATTCTTTTTTCTTTTATCATTAGAGCTTCAGAGTAACATTGTTATTTGAAAATTAAAAAATACAACGTTTTTTATAATTATGTTGTAGGAAAATTCTTAGGTCATCTCATAGAGACAAACAAGTGTGGGGTCCACTATTTTTAAAATAAAAGAAAAGTAAAAGAATTGATTCTTTTTTCTTTTATATTTGTGTAAAAAATTTCTTATGTTGAAAAGGAAAAAATATTATCCTTTTTTTATTTCATAAACCATGTGTATCTTTCATAGGAATCAATCATATTCGAATTGGGAATATTGATATGATGGTGGGGCTAACTGTTCTAATTTATTTATTTTTGCATTCAGAAAGACATGAATCTAAGTCTTTACATTAATGTAATAAAGTATCTACCACTTAATACACATAGTTTTCTGTATACACCTTTGACTGAGAACAAACACATAAAGAAAGAGAAACCTGGCACAAAGAAGTATGGAAAAAAAAAAAAAAAAAAGGCAAAAGGGAATATAAATGAATGTGGAGCTGAGTAGCAATGAACGAAAAGAAAGTGAAGTTGCGCCGATCGTGGTCCCCGATAATGGATGCTGGTAGTGAATGCTCATTGAACGCACAGCTTGAACTTTGTGAAGTGCAGAACTCTATGATTGCAACCTGGCCACGTATAAGTCGAATCAGCTAGGTCAAGTCTCTTATTATTGTTTCTTTTTCAACGAAAATGTTTTAAGTCACTTATTATATTATGTATATGATCCATACATTTGTCGTTAATAAATATTGATTCAGATGATAAAAAGAATGTTCGTTACTTAATTGTCTTAATATTTCAAATGATTATCAAGATTGATTTTGAAAATTAAGACCTTACTATATCATTGTTATTTATAATTCATCATTATATTCGTTAATTTGCGTGCGTGTGCAACAGGATAGAAATAAGTGCTTTGTTTTTTTTTTGAAGTTACATAGGAATCGAACAGCATACATAAAAAAGAAGAAGAAATAAGTGCTTTGTTGAATAGATATTATCACTGGCTTTCTAATTTCAATCACGAGTCTCACCATCATCACATTCATTTCCTAGTTGATGACAACTTCTTTGGGTTGATGAGCAAACTCAAATCAATTGCTTCGCGACATTTGGAACATTCCGTGAGCTCATTTATCTCCAATACATGTGAATTTCACTGAGTTCATTATATTAAATATAATGTAATTAAATCATTATCAGTAATCCTTAAAAATTAATCGTTATAAGTAAACTTGTAGAATAGGATTTAAAAAATAATTTATATATTAATAAAAATTCAAATTTTCATACCTATTGAAACAAAAGAAAAAAGTCAAAACATTTATATTTTTTTTTTTTTTTACTATTTATTATTCATATACCTACTGCCAACTTGATGTTCTGAAGAACATGCAGTAATTGTAAATAAGAAAGGCTTTTAGTGTATCAAGATTTATTATGGACACCCCCCTTCACGTGGCTCGGGGGCCCGTCCGTACACTTTGTTCAATGTTGTATCACCAACGCAATGCTGCCCACGTGACACTGCCCTAAAAGTAGTATGGTCTATTATATTTATTCTAAATAAAAAAAATAAAAATTATGGCAGCCCCACAGCTCTACTGCGAAACCAATATCAAACTTTGTCTGGTAACTTGAGGCCCAAACCCCCAAAATATATATTCAGGCTTTAGAGTTTGGACTTAACATTTGGGATTGGGTTCAAGGTCAATTAAAAAGGTATATTGGGCGTAACTCAACGACCCAGTCCAATTAAAATAAGTATTTATATATTTTATTTTCGAAATTAGCATTTTCTTTCCCTACACAATACATATTTTAAGGGGAAAGAAGTGTATGTAACCAAAAAAAAAAAGGGGAAAGAAGTGTAATTGATATATATATATATATATATATATATATATATATATAGCAAGGTTATAGTTACAACCTTTTTTTTACAACCTCTTACAATCTTATTACCGTTGATTTCCGTCAATCTACGATTATCATTTTTTCAAATTAAACTCATTAATTAATTATTAATTCACAATAAATGATAACCATTGATTGACGAAAATCAACGGTGATAAGATACGATTGTAAGAGGTTGTTAAAAAAAAAGATTATAACTATAACCTTCCTCATATATATATATATATATATATATATATATATATATATATATATATATATATATATATATATATATATATATATATATGAGACATGATCAACTTATATCAGTATAAGAATAATAAATTTTACACATAATCTTAAACGTTAATTTTCGTGCATCATACAATTGCAATTTATTAGGGTTTGTTTGGTAGAGGAGAAAAATCTTTTTTATCAGGAAAATACAATTACTGGGGAAATAGTGGAAAAATTATTTTTCTGTGATGAATTAAATAAAAGTTATTTGGTAAGTCAAAATATTACCAGAGAAATTTTGGTGTTGCTAAAAGTTTGAGTTCGTTGGGAAAATCAAAATACCACCATCAAGGTGGTATTCCCAAGTGAGCATTTTTCTTCATGTTTAAACTACAAAAAATTTCCCATCAAATTTTTTTCCTAGGCAAATTTTTCTTACTCCATACCAAACATATTCATTTGTGAATCTCATATGTCATTTTTCTAGCATTCTCAAGAAAAATTCACCTATCAAACACCCCCTTAGGTTATACTTATTAATTAAATATTTCTATTTTTATTGCCAATTTTTTTTTCTATCATACTCACATAAAAGCAAGTGGATTTCATTAAGAAAAGAAGAGAGAAAAAAATTAGTAAAATCACTATCATGTACAATATCTAAATTTTAGGAAAATTTCAATGGCTTGAAGTTTTTATATTTTAATTTTAATTGGGGAAAATAAGCACAAATCTTTCTTTAAATATTTGTCATACCAGGTTTTTCTTCTCTTCCAAAATTAAAAAATATAAATAAAATTATTTAATAAAATATAATTAAGAAGATGTTTAGTTTTAGGCAATTTTGTCTCAAAAAATTGGATCAAATAATTTTCTACATTTACTTTTCATCTTTTAAACCGACATAACTTGTAGAATAAGTGAATAACATTTGTTTTGTGCATGAAATAATGGGTTTATACTTTTTATGTCATATAAGATGAGAATTTTTGCAACACATATTTAGATGGACTCCATTAGAAAAAAGTAAATAAAAAAATTAAAAATATTGGCACGCAAAATGGTGTGAGTATAGTATGAGAAGACATTTCTTATGTTGCATAAGAAGTATAAACCCCTAAAATAACATTATGTTTTGAGGTTTGAGCATTGAAACACCTCAAAATGTTTTTTTTTAATGTAAGAAAAAGATTATAAATTAGTTACTCATAGAGATAATAGAGCAAACTACAATGAGACAATCCCAAAGTTCAAGCCAATATTATGGAATTATATTTGAGTAGTGTATGGATGGTTTCACTTGTGTATTTAAAGATTAAAGACAATATATCGCTGCGAAGTTTGGAGTAATAAATATAGAGCAGGGTTATAGTTACAATCTTTTTTTTTACAACCTCTTACAACCATATCGTATCACCGTTGATTTTCGTCAATCAACGATTATTATTTATTATGAATTAATAATTAATTAATGAGATTAATTTGAGAAAATGATAACCGTTGATTGGCGGAAATCAACGGTGATAAGATATGGTTGTAAGAGGTTGTAAAAAAAATGTTGAAACTATAACCTTCCTCGTAAACATATTAGATAAAAGTTGTAAAATCCTTAAAAAAAACATAATAAAAAAAATAATGATAATAATAATATAAATCAATCAAAATTATTATAAACAACACTCCAAAATATATAATTCAATCACAAAATTAGTATAAGCAACATTCCAAAAATACATAAATCAATCATAAATTGTTTAAAAATACATAAATTAATCATAAATTATTATAAATTACATTCCAAAAATATATAAATCTATCATAAATTATCAAAAACAAAAATACGTACAAGACATTCACATGGGAATGTTTTCTTTAATGATTATCCAGGAAATAATATTTTGCTATTATATATTAATTTTACCATTGGCATGGTAATATTTTTCCTATAAAGAGACTTGAGCAACCATTAGTCATTGCTTGAAAATTTAGATAATTCAATGAGTGAAGTGTTGCTACTCTCGGCAAGTGCACCGATCGTACAAGTAATAAAGTGATCAAGTAAGAGATCGTTCCCACGAGGATTAAACCCAAGCACCGATTCGCAATCGCAAATTTAGTTGGATAATTAAAAGGAAAGTAATGTGATTTATAATTGGGAAGAAATTGATAACATATAAATAAAATTCTGAATGTAAAGGAATAACTGAAAAATAAATGATAGAATTAAAGTAATAAAGCGAACGTAGTTAGGGTTCTGACTTCCCCCGATCTCCTCAATACGTTATGAATTAACTTGTTAAGGACCTACTCTTAATATATTGCCAATCGATTTTGTCTACGTTAATTAGGCCCCAATTCCTTGTTACCCTAAATCTATGTAATCCTGGAAGAACTCTAGTTCCCCGATTATTCCCCAAGAAAACATGCATTAAAATCAAGAATCATAAGATTGCATAATTACCTTGTGTCTATTCCTATTCCTATTCATAGATCACAAGGATTATGATAAATTCATCAAATAAAGGTTCATGCACCAACATCCCTATTGCCATACAATCCCCGAAGATCATTCTATAAGGAGCAAACTCATAGAAAGACATTGAACACAGATGAATTTATTCAAATATAAAAAGAGAAGAATTCATAACAAATTAATCCATAAACATACGATTTAATCAGGTCACATCATCCCCTAACTACTGAAAGAACTAGCCAGACATGGCAAAATCAAACATAAAAGAAACTAGAAAAGCTTCCCCAAACTCCATTGGTGATTGGTGAATCTTCAATAATTCCAGTGATGACTTGACTCTGATCCATCTCCGCCCCTCACGAACATGAACCTCTGACTCTAAGGATCTAAAAGTGTTTTTCAGTGTGAAGTAGTAAGTAATTCTGACACCTAGGTGCCTTTTTAAGGGTTAAGAATTCGCATCCTTGGTAGAAAAGGTTCCATCAAAGTATGTAAAGGCAATCCAGGATATGTATGATAGGGCTACTACATGTGTAAAAGCTTGTAACGGAACATCAAGTTATTTTCCTATCACGGTTGGTGTACACCAATGGTCGGCTCTAAGTCCTTATCTTTTTTCCTTAGTTATGGATGAACTAACAAAAGATATTCAAGAGGAAGTGCCATGGTGTATGCTTTTTGCAGACGATATTGTGCTTATTGATGAGAGCAAGGAGGGTGTTAATAGAAAACTTGAATTGTGGAGAAGCACATCGGAATCCAAAGGATTCACATTAAGTCGAAGCAAGACTGAGTATCTGAAGTGTGAGTTTTCTCTGGTACGAGATGGGGACCAAGAGCCCGTGCATTTAATTGGTCAAGAGGTACCCAAAAAAGATGCTTTTAAATACTTGGGCTCCATTTTATAAAAAGGTGGAGAGATTGATGAGGATGTAAATCATAGAATCAGAGCAGGGTGGATGAAATGGCGCAGTGCATCTGGGTTTTTGTGTGACCGCAAAATCCCCCTTAAGTTAAAAGGAAAATTCTATAAAACGGCAGTAAGATCGACAATGCTATATGGAGCGGAATGCTGGCCAGCACATAGGCAACATGAGCATAAGATGGGAGTAGCAGAGATGAGGATGTTAAGGTGGATGTGTGGTTACACAAAGATGGATAAGTTAAGAAATGAAGATATTCGACGAAAGGTCGGAGTAGTACCGGTTGCCGAGAAGATGAGAGAACATAGATTGAGGTGGTTTGGGCACGTGATGAGAAGGCCCCTGGATGCTCCTGTAAGAACAGAAGTCTGTTACCAAGAGCTCATCACAATCGGCAAGTGCACCGATCGTTTCAAGTAATAAAGTGATAAATAAGATCGTCTCCACAGGGATTGGAAAACAATTACTACTATAACCAGTCCTCTTAATTTAGATTAATCGATTTGTGTTCCCACACTATGGTAAAAAAATGTAAAGACTTTTTTTTAGGTTTTCCTGAAAAAGACTTAAAATAAATGAAGAAATATTTTTGTAGAAGAAGTGATGAAGAAGACTGTAGCCAGGGTACATTCACCAATTGTTCCCAATTTTACTTTGGATTGATTCACAATACTTATTGAAATTAACAACTCAGACAAATTATCATCTTTTTAGAAATAATTAGTTAGATCCCAATCCCTTGGCGATCTAACCCTTTACTTCAGTTGGAACCCTAATCCCTTAGTAATCCCGCCTGAAAATAAGCATTATGTAGATAAATCCCACGACTGCAATCCATACAAGTCTATTCCTAGAACATGCATGGAGAGTCATCTTTATCCCCTTTCAGGATCAGTATTCCAATATTCCTATTGCGAACCCTGATCCCCAGACTATCATTCCCTATTAGGTTGATCAGATCTAACAGAAATAATATCAATACGAGTAAGATAAAGATGAAATATATTAAAATCAATACATATAATGATTCAATCCTTGTAACAATTGTTCACAAAGGGATCATGCCCTTGACTACAGAAATAGATCTAGCCAATCAACATCATGATCGCTGATCTGATTTCAACATGAACTGAAAATAGAAGAAGAAGAATACAAGAACGGAACGACGAACGCGAAGAACGCCCTCCTCCTTCAGCCGGATCTGCTCCTTCTAGGTCTTGTGGTGTATTCTCATGTATTTTCTTCAAAGGTTGAGTCTCTTTTTATAAGAGACTTTGACCTAATTTGCAACATTTGAATTTTCATATTTTCGCGCCTCCCACGCTCAGAGCGCCACTCCCGCGCTCAGAGCGTGGGAGTTTCTGCCAGATTCTGCCCACCCGCGCTGATGGCGCGGATCTCGCGCTCTCAGCGCGGGACCTTCTGCCAAATTTCCTTCTTCCACGCTCAGAGCGCCATTCCCGCGCTGTGAGCGTGGGAACCTAGGTCTCTTTTGCAATGTTTTTGCCTTCTTTTATGCATTTTCCTTGATATTCAGACTTTGGATGCTTTTAATCTTTTTCTCTGCCTTTCTTGCATTGATTGAGTCACTTTCTTCTTCTTTTCGTCTTGTAATTTCCTATATGCTGATCGCATATCATCGGCCGAAACTTACTTGGGGAAGGTTGTAAAACAAAATTTAATGGAGTGGGATATAGATTGGCGGACGTTGTGTCTTAGAACGGAATGTGAAAAAGTTATAAGTATGGTGGAGGGTTAGACCCGTGGTTATTCCTATGTTCCAGATGGTCCCTTTTTAGTCCTTTTCCCCTTCATTTCCCCCACTTCTTTTTGTCTCTTTCTTTTTCACTTTTATTTATATATGTATATATATATTATTTTTATTTTTATTTTATTTTTTCTACAATTTTATATCTTTCATGTGGGTTCATCTACCACCGACCCCAATTAATTTGGGATAAATGTGATGTTGATGTGATGTTGATGTTGACTA
Source organism: Gastrolobium villosum (assembly GCA_032173675.1). Lineage (NCBI taxonomy): Eukaryota > Viridiplantae > Streptophyta > Magnoliopsida > Fabales > Fabaceae > Gastrolobium > Gastrolobium villosum. The sequence goes on along the minus strand of JAVKPL010014914.1, from coordinate 7,817 downwards.
AATTATATTCCCTGGGCGCTTAAGCGCCCAAGGACAATAAGTTTGGCTTCGTGCTGCGCGCTTAAGCGCGCTCCTCGAGTTGAAATTTCCTTCTTGTGGCGCGCTTAAGCGCCCTGAGACAGAGGCTGCTTATGCTTTAGGGGGCTTAAGCTTCCAATTGGGAGCTTAAGCTTCCTCTTCCAACAAATTGATAAGATCAAATTTTTCTTGTTCTGATCTCCACTATCATCTCTTCTTAGTTGTTGTCCTCATCTTCTCTGGTTGTTGTCTTCATCTTATCTAATCTTCATCTTGATTTTCTTTTTCCAACTTATCCTTTAAAATAACAGAAAATGATTTAATTAGATAAAATTCAGATAATGTTCGTGATTATCATCTTAAACCTTAGTTTTTAACTTGTTCAACTAGATAATTCATAGTATTTTAGTCCATAAAATAAGATAAACTGAAGGTTTATCATGAAGGATCTTGGGAAAATTTAGAGAAAACAACACTCAAAAAGATGGAGTGAAAAAAGAAAGGAATCTTAGTGTGAGAAAGGTTGAAAATACGGAAAGTAAAAGTAAATACCAAAACCTCCAAAAAAAGAAGTAAATACCAAAGGTGGGGATAACTTCCTTTCTTCTAAAATATAAACTTCATCGAAGTATTATTTATTATTTATTTTTACTTTTTATCTTCTTAACCTATCTGGTCCCCGTGGGATGATACCGTGTTTCGATTTATTTTTTGACAATTTATTTTATAGCAATTTACATTTTAGCACTTTATAATTATATATATATATATATATATATAGGGCTTGACATTTCTACAGTTGCTGTACGTGCAGCAATCAAGTATTTGCCATTATTATATATACTTGAAAGCATTAAATGCAGGGAATCATAACCATACAAAGGATGAAAGCATTAAATGTTTAAATGTGGGGAATCATAACCATACACCTGTTGTTGCTGTATGTAAAGCGATTGCAGGAATGATTTTACTATATATATATATATATATATATATATACTTACTAATTTATAATTCAACATTTCATATTTCAACAATTTACTTTTTTACAAATTAAATTGTTACGTATTATACTTATATATTTACGTATATTATAGTTACCCTAATAATTAAATGACATTAATTAAATAATTGATATATGATTGGAGGGTTAATTAGATAAAAAGCATAATTTTGAAAAAAATCACTTTTTTGGACAAAAGTGTAAATAATAAGAGTATTGGTTAAAAAAAGTGAATTATGAAAAGTATGGGAGACCGAAAATAAATTAAGTGTGATACACTTTAAATTAGAGTCAACTAATCTAAATAGCTTAAAGTAAATGGTTTGGATAAGCGGTTGTAAATAAGGGAGGAAAGAAGGGCAAAAGGGTCTTTGCACCTCTAAATATCTTAAACATCTATACACTCTCTTTCTCCTTCACCCTCATTCCCACTCCATAATTCCTACTTTCCCCAAAGATTAGATTTTTCATCTTCCCCTTCTTGCTTGTTCGGTTGCCACCATTTCAGAGCAAGGAGAGCTTAGCTCCTACTTGGTTTTTCTTTCTCCTTCTTCCATTCACCTTCAACTATCACCATTTTAACCTTTAAGAAATCTTCAAGGAGAGTTTAGGAGGAGAAAATTCATTTCCCCTTTCAACCCATTTTTGTGTCCCTCGAGGATTGGAGTAAGAGAGGAGCTTCTTACACTTTTGGAGCTTATGAGGCACCTCTTCTATGTACCTTAGGGACTAGCAAGGTAAGAGAACCTAGATTTTCATGGATTTGGGGATTTTGTGATCTTGGGGTTAGGATTCTTGAGAAAATTCTATGTTTTATGATTAGTTGGTTGGTGACGGGAAATTAAAGCTTGAATCATTATCGCTATGTGTAGGATTGTTGTTGATAGTAGTGACATTAGAGAGGAATCACCTTTGAGTTAAGAATTGATATTCTTGAGACTTCAAGAATTTTGGGCAAGGTGTCTAAACCTTGATTCTTGAGAAATGATAGGTTGAGGTTGATTATAATGTATACCATGTGTTGTTGATTGAACCTTCATCTTATTAATAGGTTAGATTATTAGTGAGATTGGATTACATGGGTGTGGGTCAAGAGGAGCTAGAGGATAGTTTGACAGGTAAACTCTTGTACATTAGGGTTAATCCTTTTTGTTGTTTCGCATACTCCATAAGGAGTAATGGTTTATGGATTGATATGCATTGTGTGTTAAATTGAGTAGTGGTGCATGATATGATGATATATGTTTGTATGAGTACATGATTGAGATAGTTTCCTGGCTAGAAGGATATGAAATATGGACTTCCCTTGGAACCAGAGTTACATGGTGTACATTTCATGTGGTTAAAACCTGAGAGTTAAGGAGCCCTTGGGGTAGTTAAGGAGCCCTCAGGGTCCTTCTCTCGGAACTACCATATAAGCATTCTTGTATTTTGGCAAGTTGGCTAATGGAATGCCTTTAATGTTATTTGATTGAATATAGTTGTCATATAAGATGTGTCATGCTTATTTTAATGCTTGTACGTCATGAAAGTGAGCTTAAGGGTGGAGGAATCTCCAAGGATCTTGAGTTTACTGAGATTATACTTCACCCATGTGGAAATCATATTTCAGGTACACCAAGTGGTGCAGATGAGATTTCTCGTGGTATACAAAAATTCTACGATTTTAATGGATTTTCTATTGGTGTGGATTTCATGAGACTTTTTAGTGAAAAATATAAATAAGATGTCTCTCTCACAATCTCACCCTAACCCCATGGATTTCTTGAGATTCTTCTATTGCAGTGTTTTCTTCTTCCTTTGACAGGTTGACTGCTCGAAATTGGGTTCCGCCACAGGAGCTTCTACAAAACTAAAAAAAATAATATTTTTGAACGATTTTCATCACAAAACAACCCAGAGACAACAAATTAACCAACGAGATTTTAATATAATCTATCTCAAAAATAACATATTTTTGAGCCATTTTTGAGAAATTTTGGAAGTTTAAAAAGTGGTTTTTCAAGCTTTGGGTCGCGGTTTTTCTTGGCACAAAAATGTGTGATTTTTGTATTAAAAACAACATAAAACAATGAAAAAATAACAAGGGAACTAAAACCCTCAAACCAATTTTCATTTTACATCAATGAAACAATATCAATTTAAAGAAAGATTGAAACTTTCATAATATGAACCATATATTTCGTACAACACATTCATGAACGAAATTCCTTGACTATAGGAAACGATTTCTAACAATATTTGTGTCAATAAATAACTAAAAGCTTGTTTCTCAAAATCCCCAAAGCAATTTAAGGTTTTAATGTATCGATTGAATTTTTTTTGAGAAATTTTCTAAACTTTCATATAATAAAACCCAGAAATTTAGATTCGAAATTTTCTTAGAATATTCAATGAAAATATGCATATGATATATGGTTAGAAAACTCTCATCACGTAAAACAAAAACCCCAAGGTTTTCAAGATCAATTACAAAAAATTCCAAACGAAATTTTATCATGAATTTTAGGTTCTATATGCAAATTTAGAATTATTTTTATAATTAAAAAAATTAGGTCTTATAATCATATGTGCATAGCTTTGATACCAAATGAAGAAGATAATTTTCAACCCATTAGATATGTGAAAAGTTGTTGTTTAGTAATTTTGAATGTTTGTAAAAATTATATTATGTTTTACTAATTGAGAATTTCATTGCATTTCTTTGCTATTTTTCTATGGGGAAGATTATACTTGCAACCTTTTACAACCATATCTTAATCGTTGATTTCTGTCAATTAACGATTATTATTTTCGCAAATCAAACTCATTAATTAATATTTAATTTGCAATGAATGATAACCGTTGATTAACGGAGATCAACGGTTAAGATATGATTGTAAAATGTTGTAAACAAAAATAGGTTGTAAGTATAACATTTCCCTTTTTAATTGACTCTTGTAATTTTGAATGTTTGTTAAAAATTCATATGGTTTTTTAAAATTTTATAAATCCACATTGTTCTTTTAAATCTTATAAATTCTATTAAAATCTTTTAAAATCCAATCGTATGAAATCCTGATTGTAAAAAAAAATCTTTTAAAAAAGTCTTTAAAGTCTCTCCAATTCTAAATAGTCTTTTAAAATCTATAAGACTTTTTAGCTCAAAAAAATCTTTTAAAATTCTAATCCAATACACCCCCTTAGTTGTTTATCAATCCATGTCTGTTTTCCTTCTTTCTTCAAGCTTTTGGTCATGATATCTTGACCACTAGTTATAAAAGACATAGTATGAAGATTCTTAGTATATATTGTGGTATTCCCTCATTTCTTCCAAATCCTTATCCTCTTAATTTTTTTATATTATCATTGTGTATTATAATACTAATGGCCTATGTAGCACCGATACTGACACGGGACACGTGACACGATACGACACGACACTCCGACACGTTAATTCTAAAAAATATTAGATTTCGACACGTTAGGACACGTTTTGATATTAAATAATATTTTTAATTTATGTAGTGTATATTATATTTAATATTCAATAATTTAACAAAAAAATGAATCTAAATCTATAAAATTCATAATTTTTGCAAAGAAACATAAGATATCTTAAATATTTATATTAAACTCAATAAAATAGTAATCGTAATCCAACAAATCTAATAGTTGGAACTAAAAACTCAACGCGTGACACAACCTTTAAACCTTTTTTGAATTTCTATAACGCGTGTTGGAGTGTCGAGGAGTGTCGGAGTGTCCGAGAGTGTCGGACACGACACGCCAGAATTTTTGAAGTGTCGGTGCTGCATAGCTAATGGCATAGCCAAAAGATTTGGTGTGTGTATATATGGTGACAGCTAAGAGAGATAATGTTTATAGTGTGTAACTTATTGATTTAACCCTTTATTTATAAATGAGTTATCTAATATAAGTGGACTTCTGTGTCTCTTAAGAATATTGGAGGTCAAGTTTTTGATTCATTGCTACCGTATTAGGATTAATAATCTTTCTTTAAATTCCCCGTAGTCGTTAACTCTTTTTTAGCCTTTTATAACATGGGTCTCTACACACTTGTCATAAAATGGGAATACACGAACGTTGAATTTTTGGTAATTTTTTAAACTTCGGAAAACTTGTTGGTTAATGACTAAAAAAGTGTATCTCCAAAAAAAAAAAAAAATGACTAAAAAAGTGCATGTTGATGTGTACATATACATGCAAGTTAATTATATATATATAAGCTTACCAAAAATAAAATAAAATAATATATATATATATATATATATATATATATGGATCTTATCCCATATATATATATGTACGCTTATTCTCACTATTCTTGCATTTATTCTATATGTAATTCAAGACTTAAAAAGGAGAAAGGAATTATTTTGTACCACAAATGTGAAAAAAATATATTTTTAACATAAACTTGATCAATGCAAGTTCTTATAAAATCGAACAGCTCTTATATTCAACAAATATGTGAACATGCAAGCAATTCTAAGGTAGCTGAAGTGTATTTTTAATTGTAAGAAAGAATTGTCATATTAATTAGAAACTCTAACATTGTTAATGAGAGACTTGGATAAAAAAAAAACATAGGGAGGTACATGATAAAAATTAAAGCATAAGAGAGTAAGTGATTTAAAGACATATTACAGGGGTCTTTGAACTTTTACCTTATTATTAATAATTATTATTATAAAGACCAAATACCCGTTTAAAATAGTACAAAAATAAGGTCTACGCTTCTTCATGTGCCCAATAATGAATAATATCCAGCCAAACATCCCTAAGAGGTCGTGAAAGGGTAGGCTGGGTCTGTATGATATAGTTTCTGTCGCCATCAATTTTTGCAAGTTTCACTTACTGAGCTTAGAGAGAGACAGTGCACAGCTTGTTTATACTTGGCTTATTATTAATTTGTATTAGTTAAGACCTTTTATTTCAATCATACATTGGAGCCAGCCATCAGATTGATGAAAATAATTAAAATGGATTGCGATTAAAGTAATCCTAAAGAGCAAGTAAATTTACATATATGATATATGAAAGCCGCTATATCTAAGTCTAAAATTTGGTTATTATTCGGGTCCGAGTATATAATCAACTCTAAAAGCCTCAAATTTTTCAAAAAAAAAAAAAAAAAAAAACCTCTAAAAGCCTCAAGGTTAGCCGTGGAATGGCAACTAGTAACTACTTGTCAGAAATCTGGGTTACATAAGTGAAAAATCTTTAAATTCAAACTAATAAATAAATAATCAGGGTCTAATATGCTGTCACAGAGAACAAATATGACTTATAGTAAATATGAAACAAAAAGATCCAAAAAAGATCCACCGTCCATTACACAAATACATCTTTTACTACCAAAATAAAAAATTAATACTATGTATTTGAATGCAAATGATGCCAACTTAATTGGTTTCTCCTTCTCCTTGTTTATAATGAGTTAACTCTTGTAAATTATCTAAGCTTTTCAGCTTTCTTGAGACTTCAATTTATTTGATTTTAAATTTGCATTGTGATGACATATATGCAGTTTGTAACTAGTTGTGACATTAAATGAAGTATCATTCCGAACTTCACTATCATTTTTTTTATGACCTCACTGTCACCGTATTTAATATTAAATAGGGCGAATGTGATCTGTAACAACAATTTTTCAGTTTTCTTTCAAGAGTAACACAAAAATATTAGTACTGTCCGAGGGCGCACATACATACATACATACATACATACATACATACATATATATATATATATATATATATATGAAAAAAAAAAGATTTTTATTAGCGTTTTAGATGATATAGATATATATTATGCTTTTAGATAATATTATCACACATATCCCTTTTAAATTAAGTCTCACGAGTAAGACATAGTTATAACAATAAAGTTATTTTTTTTCTCTCTCCTCAAACATTGTCGGCTGACGTGGTAGAGAGAGAAAATACAATTTTTATGTCTTACTAGTCAGACTTAGTTAAAAATGATAGTTGTAGACAATCTTATCTAAAGTGGTTGTAGAATGTTCAACTATATATATATATATATATATATATAGTTTTAATGTTTCTACATTAAATATAGATAACTTATCTACATTGATTACAAAAAAAAACAAACCCTATATATAGCATGCACACAACGATGCTCTTTACTTATGAACAATTGGTGATTCATAAATGTATTCTATGGAGGGTAAATTATGTCAATTTAGGGGTGCTCATAGTAATAATGGTAGTGACCAAAGCAATGTAGAGGTTTCCCATGATGCTATATATCAAAGGAGGAGTGTGTGTGTGAGGTTAGAGTGCTCTACAAAAGTGTAGAGTAACAACTCTTGAGTTGCATAGAGAAGAATATGCCCCTTTAATGTGTGAGAGGAGTATTTAGAGAGGGGGTGCTTTTGCGAAGCGTGTGAGCGAAGATGTAGAGAGTTATCACCTAGTCAGCCTAGCCTTTTCAGGCCAAGTATGTTGAACCCACTGTCTGTGTACCGGGGCAGGAGTACAAAGGTAAAAAGAGGATCTTATGTGATGCGCTTTAGAAGGTTCTAAATGTGGGTTTTGACATTAGGCCCAATGAATTGAACCTACGTATGGAACAGATTATAACTTAGAATCAAGGTTAATAAACTCCAAAGGAAACAAACACACACATGTAGCATAGCAGACGCAGACATACTTAATAAGGTAATTGATATGAGGTTAATGACTCTTATATTGTATGAGATAAAATTATCTCTTGTGCTTATATAAAAATGTGTGGGTCCATATTTTTCGTTAGTTACTTTTTC
>JAVKPL010014913.1:0-94321 GCA_032173675.1 Gastrolobium villosum | reverse complement strand
AGAAACAAATCAAGTTCTAGAGTATATGTACATTAACAAGATGAGCACATTTAAACCTGGGATTTGTTCAAAACACACATTTTTTTATTTTTTTTTTTTTTTATTTTTATTTTTTATTATTATTATTTTTTTTTTTAATGGCACACCAAATAACTATAAAAAATAACTAAGAAAATGAAAAGAGTTAGGATATCTCCCCTGATAGAAGAATTGCAGTTCTAAGGCGCAAGCCCACCATTCCCAGATTTAGAGCATTGTTGTCCTCAGCAATAATTAAACCACAAGAAGGAAAACCTGCACAATGGAACAAGCAGTGGCATATAGAAGAGACTATAATGCGCACATTAAAACATCAGAGAAAAATATACTAACTAAAATACAAAACAGAAAAATAAACTAATGTACAAAATCTCCGTCAGCAAGGAGATAAAGTCAAACCTCCATGTCATCCCACTCAGCAGCGTGGGATGACTCAGCAAATGGAGGATCTGGTGGTATTGGCTGCCTTGGTGTTTGGAGCCACCATTCCCAGATTTGGCCCAAACCATGGAGCCATGTTAGAAACTCTTTGAAGCTTTGATTCTTCTGAGAGATAGAATCTCTATGTCTCTTGTCAAACTTTAGCTTCCGGTGTCTCTTCCAATTCTTATTAAAGAGTTTGATCACCTCCTTTCTCACTACCTTCTTCATTGTAGGATGACTCCTCCCTTGGGGTTTCTTCTCATGTTTGCCATCATCCTCATTTAGAGTTTTATTGGTATGAGCAGAGGGATCTTTGTCTTTCAATTCAGTTTTTTCTTCCTTCAGTGCTTCAGTCACTACCTTGTTACACAAGAAGATATCTCTTAAAGTTTTAGGAGACTCCTTCAACTCCACCTTCGTGGCACCATTTTCATCATCTGCTTTTCTAGAAACTTCAACCGCTACACTTTGTTTTTCCTTTAAGATTTCCAGACTAAAACAATCATCTTTGTGAGAAGACTGTTTTAAAGACTCAAAGACATTGATGGTAACGGTCTCATCATTCATCCTTAGTTCAAGCTTCCCGTTTTCAACATCAATCATTGCACGGGCTGTGGCTAGGAAAGGTCTACCCAATATGAGAGGCATTTCATTTTCTACCTCCATATCAAGCACAATAAAATCAGCCGGAAAGATGAACTTGTCAATTTTTACAAGGACATCTTCGACTATACCACTTGGCTTCCTTAAGGATCTATCAGCAAGCTGAAGAGAAACCAAAGTAGGCTTCAATTCAGTAATCCCCAAGGCTTTACAGACAGATAAGGGCATCAGATTAATGCTCGCCCCTAAATCACACAAAGCTTTGCCAATCTTCGTATCCCCAATTTCAATTTCAATGTTGAAGCTTCCAGGATCACGAAGTTTAGGAGGAAACTTCCTAGTGATAATAGCACTGCACTTCTCAGTAAGTGCAACTGTTTGACACTCTTGTAGCTTATGCTTCCTGGAGAGGAGATCTTTCATGAATTTTGCATAATTTGGCATATTAGCCAATGCTTCAGCAAACGGAATGTTCACATGCAACTTCTTGAAAATCTCAAGAAATCTGTCATAACTTTTTGCTTTCAATTCTGGCTTCAACCTTCCAGGATAAGGTGTCATTTTCATAAGATACTCTTCACTAAGTTCAAATTTTTCTTTTGGAAGAGTAGCTGGCTCCTTCACATCATCAGCCGGTTTCAATATTTCAGTAGACTTTTCAGTTTCTTTTTCAGACTTATCCTCCTGTTCAACCTTCTCTTCATCTTCTATAGGTTTTGGTGGGGATGATACCACTTTCCCACTTCTAGTTATAACTGTCATACAATTTTCCTTATGATTGGTAGTAGTATTGCCAGGAAAGGTACCTGGAGCTCTATCAGATAACTGTTGGGCAAGTTGACCAACCTGATATTCCAGGTTCTTGATTGAAGCTTTAGTGTTCCTGGACTCAGCTCTACTTTCCTCAATGAAAGCATTGGTACTTTTTTGATTAGCCTTACTCTCTTCCATGAAAGCGTTAGTACTTTGTGCTAATGTTCCTACTAAACGCTCCAGGTCGGAAGGCTCTCTTTTTGGAATAGGTGGTGGCTTTAGATAGTTGTCAGATGTCATATCTAAACCAGTACCTTGATAACTCTTCCTTTGGTAACTATTACCGCCAACAGAATTATTCTGATTCCTTGAGAAATTTTGCTGATTAGGGCGCTGATCATACCAAATGCCATTTACCTGCAACTGTTGAGCAGGATCTGAAGACATCAATGTAGAACAAGCATTGGTGTCATGATCTTCATGACAATATTCACAGTCAAGAACAACTGCATTTGTTTGAACTTTAGAAAGATGCATCCTCTCAAACTTTGCATTCAGATTAGACATCTGTTGTGATAACAGCTTTTGCTCTGCCAGCATTGCATTATTATCATTGAGTGGCACTACTTCCCTTTTTCTTGTCCTTGTAGATGTTTCATTCTCATTTTTGGCTAACTTGTCAATCAGATGATATGACTCTGAAGCTAGCTTATCACCCAAAGAACCGCCTGTTGCAGTATTAATAACCAGTTTCGTCTCCGGTAGACAACCATTGAAAAAGATTCTCACTTGGTCCCCTTGAGATAGGTTATAATGAGGAACCTTTCTCATGAGGGCCTTGAATCTATTCCAAGAAGCGCAGATAGTCTCTCCCATTTGTTGTTTGAAGGAGGTGATATCATTCACCATGTTGTTGTATTTCTCCATGGGGAAGAACTCTGCAAAGAATTTTTCAGACAAGTTTTCCCAAGAGATGATGCTATCAGCAGGTTATCTTTCCACCCAATCAAGAGCTTTTCCCTTAACAGAAAAAGGAAAAAGTCTCAATCGTATTGCATCATCAGAAACATGTGGAGGCTTTGTAGAGTCACAGATTCGTAAAAATCGGTCAACGAATCTGTAAGGATCTTCATTGTCCTCTCCTCCATACTTTTCTCGCTCGGCCAACTGAATGATGTTGGACTTGAGCTCCCATTGATTGTTCCCAAGTTCTGGTGGAACAATTCCAGCATTGGGCCTGTTAAAGATAGGCGTGAGAATGGTGTTCATCCTAGGATCAGCATTCTGATTAGGAGCAGCCATCTCTAGGGTTTCAGCTACTGGAATGGGAGTTGTCTATGCCCTTTTTCTTTCCTTCTCTCTTTGAGCAATTCGTTCACTTCTCCTTAGAAAAGCACTGCTTTGCATACAACTTCAGAGAAAAGATTAGTAGCACAGATTCAAAACAAAAAATAAAATTAAAAATAAAATAAAAACAATTTAATCTTTAAAATCAAGATTAATTGATTTTAGAAAAACACTCCCCGGCAACGGCGCCAAAAACTTGACGTGAATCAGCAAGTGTACCGAATCGCGCAAGTAATAAAATGATAAGTCAAGTTCGTATCCACAGAGAGTGTGTCTAAATCAATTAAACTATTCTTTTTAAGATTAAATATTCCAAGAGGTTTTTGACACGAATGTCAGGATTGTGTGGGAAATTGATTTGTAAAATAAAAGACGTGTTTTTGTTCTTTTCGAATAATTAAGACTCCAACAAAACAATGGTTTGAAAATTTATGGGAAAAATGCTGCAGTTAGAGAACACTCACCGATGATCCCCACCTTTTACTCTGGATTAAGTTAAATATTAATATATATATCGTGAAATTAGATAATTATCAGATAAAAGTATCAGTAGTTAATTCTCAATCCCTTGAAGAATTAACCCTTTAATCTCATATAGAACTTTAATTCCTTGAGGTGCCCTATATGAGACCAAGCATAAAGATCGATAATTAAAACATCTACAATATGAATCATGTCTATCCCTAGATCATGTTCATACCGTCGTTCTATTCCTTTTCTGGATTAAAAGACCGCAGATTCCTCTTGTTGGCCCTAATCCTCAGATTTATTATTACTTACTAGATTGATCGGATCTAATAATAACAATAACAATACGATCAGAATAGAACGAAATTCAAAAGATAAATATATCAACAAAAACTCAATCCATTGTATCAGGGGTTCACAAGGGTTCGTGACCCTAACCACAACAAAGAGGTTCTAGCCAACCATTATCATGGCTAAAATCCAATATTCAAATGAAAACATACAACTATAAGAACTACAGAAAGGTAGAAGAAGAGATTCCTCTCCCAATCTCCAGAGCTTCCGCCTCCGAATGACCTAGAATTTTGTCCAGAATGAAAAATGTGTCTTTAGGGTTGCCTTGTGCCCTTTTTATACACCTCAGAATTCTCCTTTCCTCGCAACTGACAGCTGTCCATTTCAACCCTACGCTTGGAGCGCAGGATCTACGCTCCAAGCGTGGGGCTTCTGCCTGTTTTCTCCTTGTCTACGCTTCAAGCGTAGGGTTCTACGCTTGAAGCGTAGACTTACTGTCTTGGGTCTTTTCCTACGCTTCAAGCGTTGAATTGAATGCTTGAAGCGTGGAGCTTCTGTTTGATTTTCTTCCTGCTCCTTTATTTGACCTTCTGACGAAACGTATAACGGAAACCTTACAATTTATTACATAAACGTTTAACGGAAAGATTTAATTAAAATAAAATTGAATTCAAATTTCGAATTTAAAATCTGAATTCAACAGTTGCGCGATCCTCTGATGCTGCAAGCGCCATTCCCACGCTCGTAGCGTGGGCCTTTAGTTTCACTTTGTCCTTTTCATCTCTAATTTGTGCATTTCTCCTATGAAATCAACATAAAATCAGTAGATAACTTCAGATTAAGATATTTGACAAATTAACAGTGATTTTGCCCTTTTCTTGCATCAGATTAAGTAACATTCTTCCTCTTTTTATCTTACAATTCCTTATATGCTGATCGCATATCAGCTGGGGGTGAGGACCTTCCCAGTCCAACTATTGGGCGGGGGTGAGGACTGTCCCGTGACTTGTACGTTTCAAAGATCAATAGTGATGGAACCAAACAAGATTTTATTAATCAAAATTTATCTGCCTCATTAAAAACCTTTCCAAGCAAAACCCAGTGGGATAAGATCTTGGAGAGGAAAAGAGTGCAGTGTGGGGAATACGTTGTGATTCAACTATAGTATTTGGTGACTTGTCTACATTCCATGCCCTTGGGATAGCTTTTCCTTCTAAAGTTTCTAGGGCGTAAGATCCGCCGCCCAATATGTTTGCTATCCGGTATGGTCCTTCCCAATTTGGGGCGAGCTTTCCTTCTCGTGCGTTTTTGATTCCTATGTCTGCTCATCTCAAAATGAGGTCAGAAGCTTAAAATCTCCTGAGTATGACCTTCTTGTTGTATCTATTGGCCGACCTTTATTTAGACTGGCGTTCAGACTGTGTTGCACGCTCTCGGATTTCTTCTAGCAGGTCTAGTGCTTCGTTGAGACCCTGGCTGTTGGTTATTTCTGCTACCTGCTCCTTTCTCCACGACGGTTCGCCGATCTCTACCGGTATCATAGCCTCTGCGTCGTAAGTCAATCGGAAAAGGGTCTCTCCAGTACTTGACTGGGCGGTTGTGCGATATCCCCACAAGACGCCGTGCAGGTTTTTGAGCCAAGCTCCTTTATGAGACACTAACTTCTTTTTTATCCCCTTGGACAACATCTTGTTAGCTAATTCAACTAACCCGTTGGACTGGGGATGTTCAACAGTTGCAAAGTGATGCCGAATTTGCAGGCTTGTCATCAACTCTCGGAATTTAGAATCAGTGAACTGGGTGCCATTATCAGTAATGACCTCTCCCTGAATGCCAAAACGGTAAACGATGTTTCTCCAAAAAAAATTCCTGACCTTCTGGGAGGTGATGGTAGCGACTGGCTCAGCCTCAACCCATTTAGTGAAGTAATCTATGGCAACAAGCAGCCATTGTACCCGCCCTGTGGCTTTTGGGAATGGCCCAAGAATGTCCATTCCCCACTTGTGAAAGGGCAAGGGTGATGTTATTGATGTCAGCTCCTCTAGTGGGGCTCGGTGAATGTTGGCGAAACGTTGACACTTATCGCATTTTTTGACATGGTTACGGGCGTCTTGCTCCATGGTTGGCCAATAGAAACCTGCTCTGAGTGCTTTCCTTGCCAAAGAATGTCCCCTTATATGGTGGCCATTGATTCCTTCATGGATTTCTTCTAACACGTATTCCACGTCTCCTAGTTCCAAACACTTCAAAAGTGGGCTTGAAAAACCTCTTTTGTATAACTGGCCATTCATCAAGCAGAAGTGGGCAGCCCTTCGCACGATCTTTTTTGCTTCTCTCTCATCTGGTGGGAGTGTTCCATCCGAGAGGTAGTTGGCGATTGGAGTAATCCAGGTATCTGCGGTGGTTGCGTCTGTAGCTATGGTAACGCTCATAACAATGCATGGGTTAGGTAAATTATGTTGGATGACAGAACGATTATTACCTGGGCTCTTTGCACTGGCCAGTTTGGCGAGTATGTCTGCTCGTGTATTTTCGGCCCGCCTGATGTGTTCCACTTTGACTGTCACGAACGTCGGCATTACCTCTTTGGCTCTTTCCAATTATTTGCTCATTAGGGGACCTTTCGCTTGGTATTCGCCAGAAATTTGAAAGGTCACCAGCTGTGAATCACTAAAAACCTTGAGATGTTGGGCTCCCAGTTCCCTGGCTTGAAATAATCCGACTATCATGGCCTCGTACTCTGCTTGGTTATTGGTTGTGCTGAAGTCAAAAGTCAAAGAGTATTCCATCGCCACGCCATCCGGATTTTCTACTATCATGCCGGCACCTGACCCTTTGGCGTTGGTTGAACCGTCTACATACAGCTTCCATGTCGTCGGCGTTTAGTCTGATGAACTGCTGCTAGCGCCCACGTGAGTCATCTCTGCGATGAAATCTATCAGGGCTTGAGCTTTGATGGATGTTCTTGGTTCATAGTTGATCTGGTACTCTGACAGTTCAATCGCCCAAGACATCATTCGTCCCGCTAAATCTGGCTTTTGTAGCACCTGGCGAATGGGCTGATTAGTTCTAACAGTGATAGGATGACACTGGAAGTACGGTCGTAATCTTCTTGCAGCGAAAATGAGTGTGAGGGTGACATTTTCGATCTGCTGATACCGGAGCTCAGCGCCCTGAAGAACTTTGCTGATGAAATATATTGGCTTTTGTGCTTCACCGCTTTGTTCTCTGACTAATGCAGTGCTGACGGCTTCCACTCCAACGACGAGATACAAATACAAAGTCTCCCCACTGTCTGGCTTTGTGAGGACATGTGGGCAAGACAAAGCTTTCTTGAACTCCTAGAAGGCTTTCTCGCAGTCGTCAGTCCATTGAAAAGTGTTACCTTTCCTGAGTAAGCCAAACAAAGGAAGGGACTTATAGGCAGAATTGGCTAAGAACCGAGTGAAGTCGACCAACCACCCGGTCAACTGCTAAACCTCTTTGATCGTTTGGGGGCTTCGCATTTCCATGATCGCCTTACACTTATCAGGGTTAACTTCGATGCCTCTCTCAGTCAACATAAAGCCTAGAAACTTTCCAGCTGGTACTCCGAACGCGCACTTGCTTGAGTTGAGCTGCATGTTGTATTTCCTTAGTCTGTCAAACACACCCTGAAGATGGGTTAAGTGTTGTTCGGGAGTTTGTGACTTGACGATCATATCATCGATGTGCACTTCGATGTAACATCCCGGGCGCTGACGAGGGCGGGGAGTGGTCGCCGGTGCGCAAGGGCACGGACAAGGAGCGGCTCCTGGAAGGCTTCCAGCGACGGGGGTACATGAATGAATCGAATCAACACCGGAAAGAGAGGGATTCCAAAGACTGTGCTGGTATGGGACGGTACAGTTAGGAACGGCTTATAAGAATTAATTGGTACTACCTATACTAACAAAATGCATCTACTTTTCGGTAGCCCGAATCGGAAGAACTCCACAGTTAAGCATGCTTGACTTGGAGCAATTCTGGGATGGGTGACCTCCTGGGAAGTTTTACCGGTAAATGTGCGAGTGAGGACAAAGCACGCTGAAAAGTCTCGTGTTAGTGTGTGAGGACAGTTGTTGATCCTTGCAAGTTTCCAGGCGTTACAAGTGGTATCAGAGCAGGGCCTCTCATCCAGTACGGTGTGGTTCGAGGAAGAAGCAGGCGGAAGCTGGTGGGCATGTAACATCCCAGGCGCTGACGAGGGCGGGGAGTGATCGTCGGTGCGCAAGGGCACGGACAAGGAGCGGCTCCTGGCAGGCTTCCAGTGACGGAGGTACATGAATGAATCGAATCAACACCGGAAAGAGAGGGATTCCAAAGACTGTGCTGGTATGGGACGGTACAGTTAGGAATGGCTTATAAGAATTAATTGGTACTACCTATACTAACAAGATGCATCTACTTTTCGGTAGCCCGGATCGGAAGAACTCCACAGTTAAGCATGCTTGACTTGGAGCAATTCTGGGATGGGTGACCTCCTGGGAAGTTTTTCCGGGAAGTGTGCGAGTGAGGACAAAGCACGCTGAAAAGTCTCGTGTTAGTGTGTGGGGACAGTCATTGATCCTTGCAAGTTGCCAGGCGTTACAATTCGATGCTGTCGCCAATCAAGTCTTTGAATACTTCATTCATCATTCGCTGGTATGTGGCACCAACGTTTTTCAATCTGAACGGCATCATAGTATAGCAATAGTGGGCGCCCTGAGCGACGAACGTTGTTTTGTCTTGATCTTCTTCTAGTAACAGGATCTGGTTGTAGCCTGAATATGCGTCCATGAAAGAGAGCACCTTGAACCCGGATGAGTTATCAACAAGTTGGTCAATGCTTGGGAAAGGGTAGGCATCTTTGGGGCACATCTTGTTGAGGTCAGTATAATCCACGCACATCCTCCAGGCCCCGCTTGGCTTTTTGACTAAAACCGGATTGGAGATCCATGTAGTATACTTGATCTCTCGAATGAAACCGGCATCACGGAGCCTCTTTACCTCCTCGTCTATGATCTTTTGGCGGTCTGGGCCAAACTTTCTTTTCTTTTAGGAGACAGCCTTTGCTTTGGGGTCTAGTGCTAACCGGTGGCAGCACACTTCTGGGTCAATGCCGGGCATGTCTGACGGCTTCCATGCAAATAGGTCTCGGTTGTCTCTTAGGAGCTTGATCAACTTACTCTTCATCTCTGGGCTGGTGAATGCCCCGACGGTTGTGGTTTGATCTTCCTCGCCAAGGACCACGTGTTCTAGAGCTCCATCCGGTGTGGGCCTGGAATGCTCCATCCGCGGGTCGTCTCTGGGATCTAATTCTACAAGGAAACATTGGTCAAGCTCCTTACCCTTATCACTGGGGTTGTTCATTGTTACCTGTGTTGTCACTGGATGGGGTCCCGATTGAGTCTTGAAGGTGACTCTAGGCGCTGGCTTTAAGGATATGTTGTAGCAACTCCTTGCTACTGTTTGATCGCCTTTTATCGTCGCCACCTTGTTGTCTCTTGCTACGAACCTCATCGCCAAATGTGTGTGTGTGACACGCTTGCTTTAAACGCGGCAAACATTCTTCTACTGAGGATCACGTTGTAGGCTGACGGGGTGTCGAGCACTAAGAATTGAATGTCAGCTGACTTTGATGTGGGTGGTGTGCCCAAAGACAAGCGCAAGTTAAACATTCCGAGAGGTTTGGTGGTTGTGGCGTTACCTGAAAGTTCACCTGAAACCGGGGTTAAGTCATTAAGAGTAAAACCTAATGTTTTGAGACTTGGTAAAAATAGAATGTCGGCAGAATTGCCGTGATCAACAAATACGCAGTTGACGCTCCAATTGGCGATTATTTCTTGGATGACTAAGGGGTCGTCATGTCCGGGAAGTATGTCGCCCAAATCGTTGAAGTCCCAAACGATTTTTTGTTTGGCTGGACCTGTATCCACTTTTGCTTTGTTGATGACTCTATCGGCTACTGCTAAACATTGTGTCAAGTGTCTCTTTCGGGCGTTGGCTGTTACCCCGCCTCCACCGAGCCCTCTAGAAATCATATTGATCACGCCGTGCTTAACGGCTGCTGAATCCTCGTCTCCGACGTCACGCCTTTCTCTTCTGCTTTGGTTATCACGCACCTTGTGATCTTGTGGTGGACTTTCTCGGCGATCATGTTCCCGGCGGGGTTGGTAACTGGGCTGGTTGGTTCTTCTCTTTTCTGGCGACCTGCTTCGCTCTCAGTATCGCCTGTTGCTTCTCGAAGGTCTGGCGTTATCACCCGTCTTTCTCTATGCCCCTCCGTTAATGAGCTGATTGATCTCGTCCTTCAGATGCTTGCACTCCTCGGTACTGTGGCCATTACTGTGGTGGAACTTACAATAGGCGGTGCTTTCCCGGGTCTGCTAATGACGCCTTGGGCTATCCTTGCGCTCTTCTTTATACTCAGTTTGTAGGACGCTATGTGACTGGCGCCCAGCTGCGTCACGCCTTGAGTGGCGACTGTCGTATTTTGAGGGTTTGTGACTCTTTCTCCGCTCTTCAGTGTGGTCATGTTTTTTGCTATCTCTGTTTCCTTGGTTGTGGTTATCGTCAAGTCGACTTCCTTTGTATTCCTCGATACGCATAAACTCCTGTGCCTTCAGTTTGACTTCCTCAAGGTCTATAATTTCATGACGAGCGAGCTCGTAGGCGAATGCTCCCTCTTGTAACCCGGGTAAGAGTATGTGAACTTGTACCTCGGGGTCTAGGCCTTGTACTTATAGGGCTTCTTTGTCGAAGCGATCCAAAAAGGACCTAAGGGATTCACCAGATTGTTGACGCACCTTCTCTAATGAGTGGGCGGACTTTGGTACGGGGCGGCTGGTGGCGAAATGGGTCTGAAACTTGCTTGCCAGGTCATCCCAAGACGCCACACTGTCCGTTGGTAAAGTGGTATACCAAGTTAGCGCTTTCCCGCCCAACAGCGTCGGAAATGTTCTGCACATGAGAAGATTGGTTTCACCGTGGAGGGTCATCGCTGCCTCGAACTTCTGGATCCATTCAAACGGGTCAGCATCACCCACATACGTAATGATGTTGGACGGTCCTCTAAAGCCAAGAGTAATGGGAGTGAGGCATAGACTATCCGTAAGAGGTTTATTATGCCCCGAGGTGTTTTGTGGGGTTACCCGTAAGTGTGGGTTATGAGCTGGTAAATGTGGTGGTGGGCGATGTGCTTGGGGGACCTCGACCGAGTATGAGAGAGCTGGGGCTTGCTGGGCTCCTAAACGAGGTTGGCCGAGATTCGCGACTGACCCCTGGGGTTGGGGCATGACCGCATTATGAGGGTGGATGGGATAGCCATGAAACGGGTAGGCATTTGGAAAAGGTGGGAGAAAAGGAGCGGGCACATTGTGCGCATAAGGCCTAGGGGGTAAGTGGCTATCATGGGGACTCAGTGATCGTTATATAGTGCCACTGGTTGGCTTTGTGCCGGTTGGGCACGGTGGGCGAGTGGAACAATTTGTGGGACGACAATAGGAAAGGGCATTCCAAAATGGACACCAGGAGGTGGGGGTTGGTTTGTGACCAAGTTTTCTCCTTGCATTTCTAGTATTGGAGCACGATGATTCGGCTGCATTGCTCGGTGGTCTGCTACTGGCAACTGGGGGCCACAGGATTGTAGTACTATCTGCTACTGGCAACTGGGAGCAATGCAGCACCTTCTCGCCAAGCTGGGGCCGAGTGCATGGATTGGGGAGAGTTGGAGTGCATAGTTTGTACGTGCCCTTCTGGGGTTACTGCCCTTGCGTGTTCTGCTCGTCTTGTTATGACAGCCATGATAGTTTCCTGCAAACGGTAGTTGTTTGTAGGTCTTATGGTAGGAGAATGGGAATAAAAGTTTATAGTTTCCCACAGACGGCGTCAATGTACCGTTACTGTTGGAATCTATAAGCCTACTATGTATCCTTTGTGGGTAATGTTGTTATCTAGGAAGCACGGACACTTGTAAAAACAGGAAGAGTCGACTCCGACACGGCGACACGCTCCGACACGGTGTCGGACAAGCGGTTGACTTTTTCTGACACGTTGACCATTCCGACACGCGAATTTGACCGTGTCCGACACGGTCAAATGGCATTTTCGTAATTTTTTTTATTTTTTTAAATTTTTTTAAATTTTTTTTTAAAAAATTAAAATATATTAATAAAGCTTCCACCTGATCATATCAATTTTATTTTTTTGTCTTTTTTCCCTTAAGTAGATAAGAGATCATCTCCGCATCATTGTTATCAATTCCTATTACGCTCTTGTTGTATCTCATTCTCTCTGATCTCTATCTCTAATATGATTTGTTCTCTCTATCTGATATTATATCTCTCTCATCCCAGTTTTTATTTTTTTTTATTAAAGCTTCCATCTTTATAACGTGTTGATGGGTATTATTAATGTACTTTAATTTTTTGTTAAATTATTAAATATTAAATGAAATATACACTATATAAATTAAAAATATTATTTAATATTAAAACGTGTCCCAACGTGTCGAAATCCATAATTTTTTAGGATTAACGTGTCGGAGTGTCGTGTCATGTCGTGTCACGTGTCGTATCGGTGCTACATAGGTTGTTATATGGATGATACCACTAGTTGAGGTAAAGACCAGACTAGTTGGTATGGTTCCACGTACAAGCAAGTATGTAACAATGGCAAATAATGAGTTATAATAAGGCTTAATATGAATGGACATAATAACAATACATAAAAGATGCCCTTCATCGTATGTGAAGGGTGGTATTTATATGGGCCATACGTGCTGGCTTATTCAGGGATCCTTCTGCGGAAGTCAACGCTCCTTGGGCATTGTTATGATAAGTTGCCTTTACAGGAGTGGGCAGTGATACAGTGCCTGCTCCTGGCGATGGCAGCACGCGGAAGAGGGGCAATTTCCTCTTAGGGTGTCTGAGGCGACTTGCAGAAGGTTGAGATTCCTAGGTGAGGCATTTTGGTGTCTCACTTGGGAATGTGAGCCGTCTCGGGAGCTGCATTCGGTGGTGCTGGTAGGGCTGACGTGTATGGGTCTTATCTAGTTTGGAGTTAGGGTGTTGGGCCCTTTGTAGGGTTGGGCTGTCCAGGAGAAAGGGCTATTGGGCTTCTTGAGTATCCAGAACATGATCAAATAGTTAGACAAGAGCGATGCCTTGTATTATGATCCATGCTTGAATAATTTGCTAGATCTTTTCTTTGTTGTGACAATGATGCTATAAGATGGGGAAAAAAAATGCAAAACAATAGCCAATTAAGTATATGTCTTTTTGGTCGCTTGTCGTGGTATGCAATAGTAAAGGCTACAACATGAAGTGCATGTGGACAACAAAAATATAATACCCAGCCCATAATATAATACCCACGCTGTAGCAGAGTTCTTAACAGTAAGATGAGGAATTTGGAGGGAGAGAAGAATTAGAGAGAGAGAGAGTATTTTCTGAATATGCATATCATTTCTATTGGCCAGTAGGCTATTTAAACATCCATACATTAACAGATAATGAAAATACCTTAATGCTCTTAATAGTAAAATACCCTTAGTTAATACTGGGCTGTTCCTACACTAGCCCATAACATAATCTTTGTATTTAGTGGGTTTGTTCCTTAAACGTTGGTGGGCCAATGGGCAAAGGCCCATAACATCACCTCCCCCTGCAGCCACGGGCTTGTCCTCAAGGCCCGAAATCGTGTGAGGCTGGACGTGGCTTGGGCTGGGATGCTGTGGACCAAACCTTGAGCTGCAAACATTGGAAACCGGAGCGGTGGACCTGGACGGTGGAGATGATCTGGAAGGGCGTGAAGAACTGCTAGCCGTCAGATGCGTTTTTATGGTGGGAGACAGCTGGATCACACTTATCGCGTTGGACGGTGGAGATGTCCTTGAAAAGGGTTGCGCGCTGGGAGCCGTCGGATCTCTGCCAATTGTGGGAGACAGCTGGATCACACCCAATGCATTGGGCGGTGGAGATCTTGCCGACAATGGGACAGCCATTTGGTCCGTTGGATCAGGTAAGTGGAAGGTGGCGTCTGCATTTGAAGACATTGAATCCACTTCATTGTCAGTCAGTTCCTTAGTCTTCTCCTGTTTGTTCTCCTCCTTCAGTTCCTGCACCTCATCATCCCCTTTGTTTTCCTCATCCCCTTTGTTTTCCTCCCTTTGTTGGCTGTTCGCTGGTGTCTCCAACGAAACTACCACAGTAGTTTCCATGTCCGACCTTTCGTTTTGCTCCTTCGGTTCCTTCTTCTCCGTCGTCTTTTTTTCTTTGTTTTCCTTCTTCTCCGTCGCCTCATTCCCTTTGTTGTCCGTCCATGACCGTTTCTTTGCTGGTGGCTCCAGTGTAACCTTCTCAATAGCTGCCGAATCTGGGGGCTTGACTTCCAGGAACTCCCTTCCCGTAAGATCGGAGTGAGCGGTGGTTAAAATCACCGCGGTGTCTTCCCAGGTGGAATCTTCCATAGGAAGATGCATCCACTGAACCAACACCTGGGGAACCAGTTCCCCCTTACGCCAGATAGTCCTAGCATCGATCAAAGCACATGGTATATGTTGCAACGGCTGTTCCGAGTCAGAGAAGGGTAAAGGATGAACCTTGAAGGTTTTTCCGGTACGGAATGGGCGAAGCAAAGAGACATGGAACACCGGGTGGATCTTGGCCGTGGGAGGAAGCTTCAATCGGTAGGCCACTGGACCGAGCCGATCGACAACCTCAAAGGGCCCATAATAGCGCAAGGCTAATTTCTGGGACGATCGACGCGCCAGGGAAAATTGTCTATACGGCTGTAAGCGAACCAAAACCAAATCACCCGAGGTAAAGTTCCATTCTTTTCTTTTCTTATCAGATTGCGCCTTCATTGACTGTTGTGCGCGAAACAGATTTTCCTTGAGGGTGCTGAGAAGCTGCGTCCGCTGGGCTAACGTTGCATCTACGGCGTCATTCTTGGAGGAGCCTAGACAATAAGCCAAGAGATTCGGTGGTGGTTTGCCAAACATCACTTGATATGGGGTGAAGCCCGTTGAAGAGTGAAAAGATGTATTGTAGTGGAACTCTGCCAAACTTAGAAAACGCGACCATGTGGTAGGTTGAGCGTGACAAAACGCGCGAAGGTAATTTTCCAGACATCTATTCACTCTTTCTGTTTGCCCATCAGTTTGTGGGTGGTAACTAGAACTGAAATTGAGTTTGGTGCCATGTAGCTTGAACAGAGATCGCCAGAAGTCACTCAAAAAGATGGGGTCGCGGTCAGAAATAATGGACTCGGGCATGCCATGGATCTTGCCGACAAAATCCCAAAAATATTGGGCCACCTTGGGTGCGGAGTAGTGAGTTGGCATAGCGATGAAGTGTGCGGCTTTGGAGAACCGATCCACCACCACAAGTACAGCAGTGTGTTGAGCAGACATAGGTAAATGGGTAATGAAATCCATGCTAAGGTGAGTCCATAAAGACTCTGGGGTTGTAATGGGCTGGAGTAATCCCAGTGGGGCATGGTTTGGGGCCTTTAATTTTTGACACAGTTCACATTGCTGGATATATTCCTTAACATGTTTGCGTACTCCTGTCCAGGTGAAATGGCTAGTGATGCGTTGGAAGGTTGCTTGAGTGCCTGAATGTCCGCCCAGTACAGATGTATGAAAGTCATGCAATATGTGAGGAATTAAAGAAGACTGTGCGGGGAGAAAAATTCTGGAACGATGAAAGAGGATGCCATTCCTGAAGTGCCACTCAGTCATTGCATTAGGATTGTCTTGAATTTCCTGTAAAATTGCCTCTGTGTGAGGATCTTGATTGTACTCGGACTTTAAAATAGTGGAGTAGTTGAGTGATGGGCCTGAGATAGCCAAGAAATGGGGGTTCGAAGACATCGTGTCCCCCTCTGGTAGCCTGGAAAGGCTGTCGGCCACTATGTTGGTCTTGCCCGTCTTGTATGTGATCGTATAGTTGAAGCCCAAAAGCTTAGACAAAAACTGCTGCTGTTCCGGAGTCTGGATGATCTGATTCATCAGATTATGTAGACTCTTGTGATCAGTTCTAATTATAAACTGAGAACCCAACAAATACTGACGCCACTTGCTAACAGCCGAAGTAATAGCAAACATTTCGCGCACGTACACAGATTGTCTCTGCATAGTGGGAGATAATTTGCGGCTGTAAAAAGCAATCGGCAATTCCCTCTGAAGGAGGACAGCCCCGATGCCCACTCCTGAGGCATCAGTTTCCACCACAAACGACTGTGTAAAATCCGGTAATACTAAAATTGGAGCTGTAACCAACAGTTGTTTAAGGCGGTGGAACGCGTCAGTGGCCGTATCCGACCATCGAAACCCTTGTTTGGATAAGAGATCGGTCAATGGTGCTGCCAGAGACGCATATTTAGGAATAAATTTCCGATAGTAACCCGAGATGCCCAAAAATGCCCGTAATTGGGTAGCCGAGTTCGGTACAGGCCATGCCACTATGGCTTGTAATTTGTCCGGGTCCGGCGCAACCCCTTGACTCGTAATGACATGACCCAAATAAGGAATTGCAGATTGAGCAAAGGAACATTTTTCTCTTTTTGCATATAAAGCATGAGCTCGTAAAATCTTGAAAACAGCCTGTAAATGCTCGAAATGTAATGCCCCAGAAGAACTGTAAACCAGTATGTCATCAAAAAATATCACCACAAATTTGCGCAGGAATGAAGCAAAAATGGCGTTCATGGTGGATTGGAATGTTGAAGGGGCGTTAGATAAACCAAAAGGCATCACTAGAAATTCATAATGACCATGATGAGTGCGAAAAGCCGTTTTATGAACATCCTTAGTGTGCATGCGAATATGATGATAACCAGATCGCAAATCAAGCTTCGAAAAAATTGTAGCCCCATGTAACTCATCCAATAGTTCGTCGATTGTAGGGATAGGAAACTTATCCTGTATAGTAACAGCGTTGAGTGCCCGGTAATCCACACAAAAACGCCAAGTACCATCACGTTTCTTAACCAATAAAACAGGTGAACTAAAAGATGAATGGCTGGGCTGTATGACCCCTTTGAGTAACATGTTCTCCACCAAGTTTTCGATCTCATTTTTTTGGTAGTGCGGATAACGGTACGGCCGCACTTGAACAGGCTTGGCATCAGGAATGAGATGGATGCGGTGATTGTAGTCTCTGTCCGGAGGTAAGTCAGATGGTTCCCTGAAAACATCACTAAACTCATCCAGGAAAGAGTTGAGAGCAGTAGTCAGTGGACTATCCTGTGGAGACTGGTGTGGCAACACCGAAACGGCAGAGTAACACATAAGGCATGAAGCAATTGAGTCTTGTAATACCAATTTGTGCAGCTGAGAAGGAGTAATGTGGGAAGGAGGATGAACGTCACCTCGTAGAACAATTTGGGTCTGTTTGTAAGTGAAAGACATGGTTAAATCTGCATAATTAGTCACAATAGGGCCAAGAGTAGACAACCACTGAACCCCTAAAACAACATCAGCTCCTTTCAAATCAATTACATACAAGTCAACAGTAAATTGATAAGATTGAATACCCACAGAAACAGCTCTACAGGAAGCGGAACATATCAGTGCGTCACCATTTCCGACATGCACTTTAAACGGGGATATAGCATGCAAAGTTAAATGCAAATGAGAGGCCATACGCAGTGTGATGAAATTATGAGTACTACCGCCATCGATTAAGATCTGAACCGGTTGTCCCACTGTAACAGCCCGTGTTAACCCGGTCTGTTAACACACTACCGTATTAAGCCACGCTTAATTAAAATGCGGAATAACTTTTTCTTTAATTCAATTATGACGTCATTAACCTTACCAACTTGTTTACTTAATCATTTTCATAAAAATACTGCCTGTATATAAATTGCAAGACAACTAACTGAATACCTCATAAATAAATATCAAGTGAGTATCTAAAAACCACAGGACTACAACATGCAGCCTGGGTCAAAATCCTGATACTTTAATTACAACATAATTAGAAAGACAATAACGCAATCATGTGGCATGGACAAACCCCATGCTCACCAAATAAGGCAACAAGGCCCAATAGCAGTCTCAACATAAATAGCATAATCAAAACGGAAAACATAACAGTCAACTCAGCACGTCAGCATATCATCAATATCAGCTCAGCTCTGGCCTCCTGCCACCTGAGCCCTCAACATTACCTGATCCTGAAATAAGCGTCCCCAAACGTGGGGTGAGATCTCTAACAAGAAATCTCAGTAAGACAAGGGGTCCTCAAGGAGTCTCCACCCCAAGCTCACTTACATGTGTAATATAAGTTCAAAAACAGTATTACAGTATAAGTTCCAAAACTATGCGATGCAGCAATTAATCATGTCATGTGTGCTTTCAAATCTACTGGCCAGAGAAATGTAGGAATACGTCTATGCCTACATGAGTACATGGATACTACCTGCACCTCACCCACATGCTTCTCCATCTTGTATGTACTACATACTCAGGATTGCCGTCTAGGTGGACACCACATGCATATCATAATGCTCATTACATATAAACAGCTCAACAGCATTTCCAAAATAATCAAAGCATGTAACACAGCATGCATAAACCCATCCCCATGGGACATGGTGGAACATCAAAATGGCTAAACCGAGGACACGAAAGCTTACCTTGCAAGCTAGCTATCCAAGCCAAGAGTCCAACCACTCACTAGTCCACAACACAGCAGTATCACAATCTGATATGGACCATTTAACAAGTCAATATAAATGCATCACAAGCATACAACTTAAAGACTACGCCTTTCCTTTACGTTTTACGTCTTAAGGCTTCCAACAAAGCCATAAGCCCTTAATCATATGATTCTGACTTAGTCCATTTATTATAGAAGTTCAACTTCCTTAAACTAGGGTCCACACACACTCCATAGCTTACTGTTCATACAGTAAAGCTACTGTCTGCGCAGAACCCAGGATATCCGGATATCAGAAGGGGCATATCCGGATATGCCATATCCGGATATCATACTGGACATATCCGGATATGTCATATCCGGATACCCAGATCCCATATCCGGATATCAATATCCGGATACCATATCCGGATACTGATATCCGGATATCTGTTCGACAGATATCCGGATATCTCATGACAGAATGCAGTTTCTGCATTTCGTGAATATCCATCCCAAAGATCCAACTTTTAACACATGTACAGGTTAAAGCATGCATCTTTAAGCATATACAAGTTCATTTAGGTGTTGGTTACTTCATTTTAATCTTTTACATGCCAAGACACCAACTTTAAGCATTAAACTTAAGATCAAAGGTGTAGAACACTTACCCCAAGCTTTGAGCAGCCAACAATGGTGCTCTTGGAGCTCACAAGTCAGCTCCAAAGTACAGACCTCAAGGTGCACGAAAATGTCACCCAAGCAAGGACCTTTCCTCACAAAGAAGGCTTCTTGAGGCTTCACCACTCAAGAACAAGACTCCCACCACCCAAAACCACAAACTCAGACCTCACAACCTCACTCACAGGGCTGGAACAGAGGAGAAAACACCTCACACTCCCTTACCAAGCAAGCTCTCACAAGCACAAGGCACAAGGAGAAGAAACCAAAGAGAAAGGGAGCTCCTTGGCTCACAACAATGGAGAAGAAGGTGACCAAGGGTGGCTGAAGGGTATTCAGAATATGGAGGCACGTAGGGAAGAGTTTTTGACCTAGGAGTGTGTGCCCACTTAAGTATAAATAGGCATTAAGCCTCAACGCGCAGTATTAGCCTTAATCGCAAAGTAAAAGATATTGATCCCAAACTTCGGATTCTAGACCTACGCATTTTTCTAAGATTTGTCATATTTTTATTTTATTTTTCGGAGCACCTTTCCGGTACGCGCTTTTCCATAGCCAGTATCAGTTCTGGCATCAGATTACGTCATTTTGACTTGAAACTCGTTTTACATGTCCTACATAATATTCTAGTAATTATCATGCATTCGTTATAATTTTCCGGGATACTTTTCCGGTACGCATTTATACCGAGTAGCAGAACCGGTATCTGCGCTTTTCTTCCGAAAAGCGACTTTCAGCATTTTTACTCACTCAATATAATTATCTAAGCCCATTAATAATTATTAGGGTCAATTATGGAATTATTTCCTAATTATCATAATTAATTTACTAATTACCTTAATTAACGGTGCGGGTTCTTACATTCACCCCACCTTTTTAAGGATTTTGTCCTCAAAATCAGAAACATACCTGTCTCGAAAGTCGGGATACTGTCGGAGAAGCTCGTCCTCTCGCTCCCAGGTACACTCCTCAGGAGTTCTTCCTGACCATTGCACTTTGACCATCGGAATGATCTTGCTCCTTAGCTGCTTCTCGCCACGATCGAGAATCTTGAGTGGTCCGACGGAAGTCTTCAGGTTCTCCCGAACCTCCACATCATCCGGCTGCACCACGTGCGAAGGGTCTGCTATGTACTTTCGAAGCTGAGACACGTGAAACACGTCGTGGATGTTGGCTAGGTTCGGAGGTAAGGCGAGTCGATAGGCAACTGGTCCTACTCTACCAAGGATCTGGTAGGGCCCTATGAATCGCGGGCTCAACTTCCTCACGCCGAGTGCCCGTCCAACACCGGTGACAGGTGAAAGTTTCACAAACACGTGCTCACCCTCACTGAACTCCAGTGGTCGATGCTTGACATCGTAGTAGCTCTTCTGGCGATTCTGCGCCTGTTTCAACTTTTCCCTGATCATCTGGATCTGTAGGGTAGTATCTTGGACAAAGTCCAAGCCGAAAAGCTCTTTATCTCCAACCTCAGACCAGCAGGTAGGAGTCCGACACCTCCTACCGTACAGCGCCTCGTAGGGTGCCATGCCCAGACTAGCATGAAAACTGTTGTTGTATGAAAATTCAACCAACGGAAGGTACCTATCCCATGCAGAACCCTGCTCCAACGTGCAAGCTCTCAACATGTCCTCCAATGTCTGGATGGTCCGCTCAGTCTGTCCATCAGTCTGAGGGTGATAGGCGGTACTCAATCTCAACTGCGTACCAAAAGCCTCCTGCAGCGCCTCCCAGAACCGAGATGTGAACTTCGGGTCCCTATCACTGATGATGCTCTCGGGCACCCCGTGAAGCCTCACAATCTCGCGGACATAAAGCTTGGCCAACTGCTCTGTAGTGAAGCTCACCTTCACTGGAAGAAAATGGGCAGACTGGTCAATCTGTCTACTATGACCCAGATAGAGTCACAACCAGCCTGAGTTTTAGGCAATCCCACCACGAAGTCCATGGAAATGCTCTCCCACTTCCACTGTGGAATCTCCAGAGGTTGAAGTTTACCAGACGGTTTCTGGTGCTCGATCTTTACTTTCTGGCAAATCAGACACTTGGACACGTAGACCGCTATGTCCTTCTTCATGCCCGGCCACCAAAAATTCCTTTTTAAGTCCTGGTACATCTTTGTGGCGCCAGGGTGGATAGTGAACCGGCCCTTATGAGCCTCTGCCATAACCTCCTCAGTTAATGGCCCTCGAGGAATCACAATCCTCTTTTGGAACAGCAGCAAACCATCATCGTTCCAAGACACACCGTCCTGGTTTTTCACATAATCGAGGCACTCTCTTTGCACTTGCGCCTCTTTGATCTTTTCCATCAGCTCATTGATCACTTCCGCTGTCTCCATTTCAAGTAGTGCACCCCCGAACAAGGAGTTCACTCTCAAGTCTCTGAACTTCTCGATCATCTCGTAATCGTTCATCATTAAGCTGGATAAGCTCACGGATTTCCGACTCAAAGCATCGGCTACCACATTGGCCTTGCCAGGGTGATACCTCAACTCAAAGTCGTAGTCCTTCAAGAACTCCATCCATCTACGCTGTCTCATGTTCAACTCCTTCTGGTCGAACAGATACTTCAGGCTCTTGTGATCACTGAAAACAGCAAACTTCATGCCAAACAGGTAATGCCTCCAAATCTTGAAAGCAAAAACAATGGCTGCCAACTCCAAGTCGTGAGTCGGGTAGTTCTCCTCGTGAGGTTTCAACTGTCTTGAAGCGTAAGCAACCGCTTTCCCTTTCTGCATCAGCACACAGCCAAGTCCTTTACCAGAGGCATCGCAGTATAATTCGAATTTCTCCGCAGGATCAGGAAGGACTAACACAGGAGCAGTAGTCAGTCTCTCCTTCAACTCCTGGAAACATTCCTCACACTCATGTGTCCACACGAATGGAGTCTCCTTTCGGGTAAGGCGAGTCATCGGTAGCACCATCTTGGAAAATCCTTCTATGAACCTCCGATAGTAACCTGCCAAACCCAAGAAGCTTCTCACTTCTGTAACCGTCTTGGGCCTCTCCCAGTCCATCACGGCCTCAATCTTGTTAGGATCAACTGCAACTCCATTAGCAGAAATTACATGACCCAGAAATTTCACCGCCTTGAGCCAAAACTCGCATTTTGACGGCTTCGCATAGAGTTTCTTCTCTTTTAGCACTTGCAACACAATCTTCAAGTGCTCGGTATGCTCCTCCTCCGTCTTGGAGTAGATCAAGATGTCGTCAATGAAGACGATCACAAACTGATCCAGGTACGGCTGGAAGATTCTGTTCATGTAGTCCATGAACACTGCGGGTGCATTGGTGAGTCCAAACGGGATCACCAAGTACTCGTAGTGCCCGTACCTCGAGCGAAATGCTGTCTTTGGGACATCCTCCGGCTTTACCCGTATCTGATGATAACCGGACCGGAGATCAATCTTGGAATACACACAAGCACCCCTGAGCTGATCCAGCAAATCATCAATGCGTGGAAGAGGATACTTGTTCTTGATTGTCACCTTGTTCAACTGTCTATAGTCGGTGCACAACCGCATGGTCCCATCTTTCTTTTTCACAAATATGACCGGTGCTCCCCAGGGAGACACACTCGGCCGAATAAAATCTTTTGCTGAAAGCTCCTCGATATGCTTCTTCAGCTCCGCCAACTCTGGTGGCGACATCCGGTATGGAGCCAACGATATAGGCCCCACACCAGGCAATAAGTCAATGGAGAACTCTATCTCCCTCTGTGGTGGAAACTCAGGAATCTCCTCAGGAAACACCTCGAGGAATTCCCTCACCACAGGAATGCCAGTGAGATCCTCCTGTGTCCCACTCACCAAACCTCCCAACATGACATAGCCAAATGCCCCTGCTCTCAAGGCCCTCCTCGCCTGCAGGACTGAAATGAACGGTGAGGAACTGGCTGTGGACCCACCCGGAGACATCACCACTTTCTTGGCACAGCAATCGATCATTGCACAGTTTCTGGACAACCAATCCATGCCCAAAATAATCTGAAGGTTGGCCATCGGTAATCCTATCAGATCTACCGAGAAGTCACGGCCATCCCACTGAAACGCTACATTGCGATGAACAGTGGAGGTCAAACATTTTTCTCCGGTGGCGGTGGTAACCCGCATCGGTGGAGAAAGCACATCACTGGGCAACTCAAGCCCCACAGCAATAGGGGTAACAACAAAAGAGTGCGTTGCCCCTGAATCAAATAACACATCAACAGCTGAACCACCAATGGTAACAGTACCTCTGACCAGGTTCGGAGCTCTGTCCGACTGCTGACGATCCAACGTATACACACGCCCCGTAGTAGGTGGCACTGCTGGTGCCCCAGTAGGAACCATCTGCAACGGCACAGCCTGCACTGCAGCAACTCTCGCCGTCGGGCAATCTCTGGAGTAGTGGCCCTCCTTGCCACACTGGAAACATATCAGCTGACCGGTAGAACACGGCCCGAAATGTAACTTCCCACATCCCGAACATCTGGGAGCAGGAGGTCTAGCGGCGTTCCCCGGAGTAGCAGTCTTTCTAAACTGATTTGGCGCTTTCTTAGCCGCCATCTGCTTGCCCTTGCCCTTGTTCGCAAAATCTTTACTCTTCCAGGGAGCGGAACCGCCGGTACCCTGTGGTACCTCCATCTTGGCCTTCTTGGCCTTACTCGTGCTGTAGAAGTCCTCAATATCACGACACTGCTGGACCAGTGTCCCAAAATCTCTGGATGCAGACCCGGCTAAGTAACCAGCAATATCCTCATTAAGTCCCCTGCGGAACTTAGCAGCCAAGAATGTAGGAGTAGGCCTCGCCATCCTGAAGTGTGAAAACTTCACCAGCTCATTAAACTTGGCCAGGTACTCGTCGACAGACAACGAGCCCTGAACCAACCGGTCAAACTCCCCCTGCTTCCTCTCCTGTGAGTCATAAGGGAAGTACTGACCCAGGAAGCTCTCCTCGAAGAATGGCCACGTCATCACATGGCCCTGCATCTCGTAAACCTGAGAAAGGTTGGTCCACCACTCATGGGCCTCGCCCTCCAGCATATAAGTGGCGAACAACAGCTTCTGCGGATCGGTGCACTGCATGATCCGGAAAATCTTGTCTAGCGCCTGAAGCCATCTAGCAGCAGCGATGGGATCATACGATCCGTCGAATGAAGGTGGCTTATGCTTGCGGAAAGCATTCAGCCGGCGATCGATCTCGTCACGATCCTCAGCAAGTACGGGGATAGTCTGCATGGCCCCCGTCAAGTGACTACCCTCACCCATCTGGCTCTGGGTGTCCTCCTGTTGACTAGGCGGAGGCGGTGGCGGCGGTGGAGGTGGTGGAGGACCCTGGCCCGCAGCAGGACCAGCCCTCAACTCCTCCAACATGACCCTCATCATAGTCATGTTGGCCATCCGGTTCTCCTCCAGAACCTCTGCCGTGGTTTGCCGGTTCGCATCTCTAATTGCGTCCAGCATCGCCCGGTTTGCCAGCCTCGTGGCTTCCTGGTCGGCTAGTCGGGCCGCCTGCATCTCAGCTAATGCAGCCAGGACAGGATCCGTCTGATCCTCGCTCGTACTCGTGTTCCTCCTCGGTGGCACCATGACTCTGCACAAGTTACACAAAGAATGAGTTGATCAGGCCCACGCCATGTGGTCACATATGCATTATCGTAACGCACACCAGTCAGAATGAACACAAAGTAGACACGCAACGACACATCCTAAGTTATTGCAATACATACAGGCTTTTCCCTAGAAAGTGCTCTGATACCATAAAATGTAACAGCCCGTGTTAACCCGGTCTGTTAACACACTACCGTATTAAGCCACGCTTAATTAAAATGCGGAATAACTTTTTCTTTAATTCAATTATGATGTCATTAACCTTACCAACTTGTTTACTTAATCATTTTCATAAAAATACTGCCTGTATGTAAATTGCAAGACAACTAACTGAATACCTCATAAATAAATATCAAGTGAGTATCTAAAAACCACAGGACTACAACATGCAGCCTGGGTCAAAATCCTGATACTTTAATTACAACATAATTAGAAAGACAATAACGCAATCATGTGGCATGGACAAACCCCATGCTCACCAAATAAGGCAACAAGGCCCAATAGCAGTCTCAACATAAATAGCATAATCAAAACGGAAAACATAACAGTCAACTCAGCACGTCAGCATATCATCAATATCAGCTCAGCTCTGGCCTCCTGCCACCTGAGCCCTTAACATTACCTGATCCTGAAATAAGCGTCCCCAAACGTGGGGTGAGATCTCTAACAAGAAATCTCAGTAAGACAAGGGGTCCTCAAGGAGTCTCCACCCCAAGCTCACTTACATGTGTAATATAAGTTCAAAAACAGTATTACAGTATAAGTTCCAAAACTATGCGATGCAGCAATTAATCATGTCATGTGTGCTTTCAAATCTACTGGCCAGAGAAATGTAGGAATACGTCTATGCCTACATGAGTACATGGATACTACCTGCACCTCACCCACATGCTTCTCCATCTTGTATGTACTACATACTCAGGATTGCCGTCTAGGTGGACACCACATGCATATCATAATGCTCATTACATATAAACAGCTCAATAGCATTTCCAAAATAATCAAAGCATGTAACACAGCATGCATAAACCCATCCCCATGGGACATGGTGGAACATCAAAATGGCTAAACCGAGGACACGAAAGCTTACCTTGCAAGCTAGCTATCCAAGCCAAGAGTCCAACCACTCACTAGTCCACAACACAGCAGTATCACAATCTGATATGGACCATTTAACAAGTCAATATAAATGCATCACAAGCATACAACTTAAAGACTACGCCTTTCCTTTACGTTTTACGTCTTAAGGCTTCCAACAAAGCCATAAGCCCTTAATCATATGATTCTGACTTAGTCCATTTATTATAGAAGTTCAACTTCCTTAAACTAGGGTCCACACACACTCCATAGCTTACTGTTCATACAGTAAAGCTACTGTCTGCGCAGAACCCAGGATATCCGGATATCAGAAGGGGCATATCCGGATATGCCATATCCGGATATCATACTGGACATATCCGGATATGTCATATCCGGATACCCAGATCCCATATCCGGATATCAATATCCGGAGACCATATCCGGATACTGATATCCGGATATCTGTTCGACAGATATCCGGATATCTCACGACAGAATGCAGTTTCTGCATTTCGTGAATATCCATCCCAAAGATCCAACTTTTAACACATGTACACGTTAAAGCATGCATCTTTAAGCATATACAAGTTCATTTAGGTGTTGGTTACTTCATTTTAATCTTTTACATGCCAAGACACCAACTTTAAGCATTAAACTTAAGATCAAAGGTGTAGAACACTTACCCCAAGCTTTGAGCAGCCAACAATGGTGCTCTTGGAGCTCACAAGTCAGCTCCAAAGTACAGACCTCAAGGTGCACGAAAATGTCACCCAAGCAAGGACCTTTCCTCACAAAGAAGGCTTCTTGAGGCTTCACCACTCAAGAACAAGACTCCCACCACCCAAAACCACAAACTCAGACCTCACAACCTCACTCACAGGGCTGGAACAGAGGAGAAAACACCTCACACTCCCTTACCAAGCAAGCTCTCACAAGCACAAGGCACAAGGAGAAGAAACCAAAGAGAAAGGGAGCTCCTTGGCTCACAACAATGGAGAAGAAGGTGACCAAGGGTGGCTGAAGGGTATTCAGAATATGGAGGCACGTAGGGAAGAGTTTTTGACCTAGGAGTGTGTGCCCACTTAAGTATAAATAGGCATTAAGCCTCAACGCGCAGTATTAGCCTTAATCGCAAAGTAAAAGATATTGATCCCAAACTTCGGATTCTAGACCTACGCATTTTTCTAAGATTTGTCATATTTTTATTTTATTTTTCGGAGCACCTTTCCGGTACGCGCTTTTCCATAGCCAGTATCAGTTCTGGCATCAGATTACGTCATTTTGACTTGAAACTCGTTTTACATGTCCTACATAATATTCTAGTAATTATCATGCATTCGTTATAATTTTCCGGGATACTTTTCCGGTACGCATTTATACCGAGTAGCAGAACCGGTATCTGCGCTTTTCTTCCGAAAAGCGACTTTCAGCATTTTTACTCACTCAATATAATTATCTAAGCCCATTAATAATTATTAGGGTCAATTATGGAATTATTTCCTAATTATCATAATTAATTTACTAATTACCTTAATTAACGGTGCGGGTTCTTACACCCACCATGGTCCCTTGCAAACGAAACGAGTTTGCTGATTGATGACCGAAAAGTGCATGAAAGCTAATTTCATGAGCAGGCTCGGAATTGATGGGATCAGGTTCCTCCACTGATGGTTCCAGAAGTGGTGGGTCAAGTGATAAGTCTGGGGGTTCCTCCTCTGTACCATCCAAGTATAGGAGTGACGGACGGCCCTTACAACGATGGCCAGCCACGAACCGTTCATCGCAATTGTAACAAAGATTTTTCTCCCTTCGAGCTTGCCGTTCTGCTGGAGATAAATGCTTAATTGGTATAGAAGGCAAGGACAGTGGTGGTTTAAATGTACTATTAGGGTGAACGGTTGAAATAGGTGTGGCTGCAATAGGTGGTGAGGTGTTAGTGGAACGATTTTGCCAAGGTTTAGTTTGACGAGCTTCGGCAAACTGTTCTTCATAAATTTTGGCAAAAGCAAAAGCAGCGGTGACATCCAGAGGACGGTGAACCAAGACGGAGCGTCTAATGTGGGGTTTTAACCCCGAAATAAAAAGGCTCTTACGGGTAATAGGAGTCAGATCTGGAATGCGACGCGCAATAGTTTCAAAAGCCGTCTGAAACTCCGAAACAGAGCCAGATTGCTGCAGCTTGGCATGGGAACCTAAGGAGTCCTCAAATTCAGAGGGACCAAAACGCTGGTGTACAGCCGTCACAAAGGTAGGCCAATCTGGGAAATACCCATGTCCAAAACAAGCTTCAAACCAACAAGAAGCAGGTAGATCCGGATTGAAGGAAACCAAAGCCAGACGATCGGGATCTGGAACTTGGTAGTAAAGAAAATACCGTTCGACAGCGAATAACCAGGGACCAGGGTCACCGGAAGCAAAACGTGGGAAATCCATCTTCATCGCACGGATCGGACCAGCGGGACGGACAGGGCCAGCCCCCAAAATACCCTGTTGCGCAGTAGGGTTCAGATTCGCAATCTGAACCTGCAAGGTTTGTAATAAGCCAAGCACATCCTGGATCTGATGAGAAACGGTATCAACGCGATGATTCTGTTCTTCAAAACGTTGATTCTGAGCCACCTCAAAAGTTTCCAAGCGATGATCTACTGTGCGTTCCATTGTAGTAAAACGCTGGTCATGATTCTGTAACTGAGTTGACAAGTCACGTAAACGGGTATTTTCAGCCATGGGAAGGAGCTCAATGAAAGCACCAATGTAGCAGAGTTCTTAACAGTAAGATGAGGAATTTGGAGGGAGAGAAGAATTAGAGAGAGAGAGTATTTTCTGAATATGCATATCATTTCTATTGGCCAGTAGGCTATTTAAACATCCATACATTAACAGATAATGAAAATACCTTAATGCTCTTAATAGTAAAATACCCTTAGTTAATACTGGGCTGTTCCTACACTAGCCCATAACATAATCTTTGTATTTAGTGGGTTTGTTCCTTAAACGTTGGTGGGTCAATGGGCAAAGCCCATAACACACGCACACGATAAAGCGAGACATATCTTGTCAGCGATGCTTCCTATATAATGCATAATAACTCTTCTTTCTTTTGCTAGTGTGCAGATAGGTCGTCTTGATTTAACATCTGCCTAATCTTGATTCTCATATTTTTTTTCTTTAATTTTCTTTAAAGTATATATATATATATATATATATATATATATATTATATAAGTTTAAACCTATATCCTTGTGCAAATTATTTAAACCTCTCATCACTAACCCACTTTAGTGGCTCAATTTAAAGTAAATATTAATCTCAATAGTTTTCACTAATTGGAGGGTTTTATTCTTTAAATTTTTATTTTTGGGGTTTTAGTCCCTATATTTCCATTTATTTAGTTTTTGTCCGTACCGTGAAATATTGATTTCTATATTTAGATTTGGATTTTTACAATTTTTGTTCATTAAAGGTAGTTCTTTTTTTCGAATACAAAAGTGAAAATTGAACTACAACTTAATATAACCTACTCAAATTATAGTTCTTATTTTTATAAAAAAAGTCTCTATTATTCAACTTATTGAGATATTGGTTTTTGAACGACGTAAACCTTAATTATATATAAAAGTATAGAGACTTATATCTTCGAAAAAAAATTATAGAAAGTAAAACCTAAATAAGTGAAAGTTGGAATGAACCAAAATCTACTTTAAACTTTATTTTAATTTTAAATAAAGTTAATGATATCAGTTGATTAAGATAACACTTAATTGGATCAGGATTATAGATCTTCTATTTTTATGTCGTCATGCGCTTTACCCCGGTCCCACCACTACCCATGAGGACTTTTAATTCCGAACAATGCCTAGGTATAGTACAAATCAATCCCGTTACCAAGTTATAAAAAATTGCTATAATGCAAGCAACATGGTGTTATAAAAATAAACCTGTTATTAATTCGGTCAATCAATATAGAGCAGGTTATTTTATAATTTTTTTTTATAAATTCTTACCAGTTATATTATATTTTGAAAAATAAAAATATTTAAGTATCTATTTTTCAGAGTACATAATATAGTTTATAAACAAAATTTTTTATAAATATAATCTATTCTATGATCAATAATACATTTTTACATTAAATTACATTTTAGAATATTAATTTAATATAAAAATAACTTTCAACTTTCAAGGACCATTTTATACAAAAGTTGCAATTTATAAGCAAAGAATTGAATTAGTAACGCCTATATTTAATTTTACCAAAAACTGCGTGATAGTATTGAAGTTGCTGGAAATTCAGATGCGTATGAGTGATATATATATATATATATATATATATATATATATATATATATAGTAAAATAATTTATGTAGCCGGTTTACGTACAGCAACGGTAGGTGTATGGTTATGATTTCCCACATTTAATGCTTTCATCTTTGTATGGTTATGATTCCCAACATTTAATGTTTTTAAGTATATATATGGCAAGTATTTGATTGCTGCACGTACAGTAGCTGCAGAAATGTAAACTATATATATATATATATATATATATATATATATATGGGAAAGGATATTTGTAACAACCAAATGTGTTATACTACCAATCAATCTTCCCGTTAGATCGATTATGTTGAACCAACGATTATATTTATTGCCATCTTTGTATGGTCATTGTTACCTCTAAAGCACAGATACGTAAATTTTTAAAAAAATTGTGTATTGGACACGTGTCTGACACGGGCACGCTCCGACACGCGGTCAACATTTGGGGACACGCGGTCAACTCTCCAACACGTTTTTCCGACACTCAGTCAACTTTTTCGGACACGCGGTCAACGCTCGGAAGCGTTTTTTTTAATCTTGATTTTATTTTTTAACTAAATATAAAAGAAATAATATTATAAATTAATTTTTTTATGTTATGAAATTTGACATGAAAAATGAACAAAGTACGAAAAATTATTTATATTTATATTTATGTTATGAAATTTAAATATTTGATTGATTTTATGACTTATTATGGACTCTTATATGTATTAAATATAAAATATATTATATATATTAAATTTTTTATTTAATATCAAAACGTGTCCCAACGTGTCGAAATATGACATTTTTTAGAATTAACGTGTCAGCGTATCGTGTCGTGTCCCGTGTCTGTGCATCATAGATTGTTACGGACATGTGTATCATATCCCATCTACCCACCTAAGAATCCACTAAGAGATAAGTACACAATTATCTCAACAAATACTAAGCAAATAAGTACACAAGATAAGGACCTCATCCCAACAGAAAGGGAGTTGAATCCTACTACAACCGGGAGATCTACACACTATGCAGGTATACACTTTTAACCTATTTATTACTTCTGCCCACACTATGCACACACCCACGTCTTGGCTATAAGCCTATTACTTGTGCGCAGTGATTGGGACATCGGCTATAAGCCAAGTATATATCTGATCATACAGTATCTCTGAGTGCATGCCATATGGTATAGCAAATTAGCAATACGGTTTTTCCAGGACCAAACAGTCATGATTCCCCAAATTTAATACTGTATATTCATTTCCACCTTTGTATGGTTATGATTTTACATATTTAATGCTTTCACTTTAAATACGGGGAATCATGACCATACAAAGATAGAAATAAAATATAACTGTTGGATCAATATAATCGATCTAACGGTGAAATTGATTGGTAGTAACACCACTTGATTGTTACAATTAGAGCTGTCAAAAAAGGCTCAAGCCCTAGGGCCAGCCCATGTAGCACAAAGTTAAGCCCTATAAATTTTTAGCCCTCTATGTAATAGTGCCATTTTTTTGGTAAATGTAATGGGCCATTTTAACCCTATCCTCTTAAAGCCCTCTCATTATAGTGTTAGGTTGGGGCTGGCCCACGGGCTATAAATATTTTCGACAAAAAATATTTCCAGTGAAAATTTTCGACAAAAAATATTTCCGTAAAAATTTGTGACGAAAAATATTTTTGTAAAAATTGTTGACAGAATTTTTTTTTTGTCAAAATTATTTACGAAATTTCGTCAAAATATTTGACAAACAAACATATTCGTCAAAATTTTTGACGGAAAATATTTTCCTTTAAATTTTTACCAAAACACATTTCCATTGAAATTTTTTTGTACAAAGTTATGACGATAAATAATTTTGTAAACAATTTTGTAGGAAAAAAATTCGTCAAAATTCTTTACAGAATCTAAATTCCGTCAAAAGTTTGCGACGAAAATATTTTCGTCATACTTTTTGACGAAAAAATTTCTGTCGAAATTTTCTACGAAACACATTTTCATCGAAAATTTTTGACGAAAAATATTTTCGACAATTTTTTTTGATAAAAAAACATTTCTATCAAAATTTTCAACGAAACACTTTTCCGTCAAAATCGACGAAAATTATTTCTGTTATAAAATTCGACGAAAAACATTTCGATGAAAAAAAAAATTCGTCAAAATTCTTTACGGGATCTAAATTTCGTCGAAAGTTTAACAAAAACATTTCCCTCAAAATATTTGAAAAAGATGTTTCCGTCGAAATCTTCATTGAGGCACATTTTCATCTAAAATTTTGGACGAAAAATTAATTCGTCAAAATTTTTGACGGAATTCTTTTTTCCGTCAAAACTTTTGGTGGAATTTTTTTATCCAAAATATTTAAAAAATTATTTTCGTCAAAACTTTTGACGGAAACTAAATTCGGTCAAAAATTTTGACAAAAAATTTATTTTTGTAAAAAATTTCATCGGATGAAAATCCTGTCGCCTTTCAATGAAAAGTGTTATAATGAAAAAATATTTTTTTGACGAAATTTTTTGTTATTTGCAAAGTAGATATTTTGTAAAAAATATAATTTTTTTAGTAGTGTAAAAATACATAAAAAAATTCAGAAGACCCGCGAGCTGGCCCTAACCCATAAGATTTTGGCCCATGTGAATCTATATCATTGTGGATTTTTTTAGCCCTAACCCACTTGGGCTAGGGTTAAATGGACCGGGCTAACCCGTTTTGACAACTCTATCACGGTAATCATATCGCACCCTACCTATTGTAAGTAAATAGTGTGGGCTTTCACCAAAAAAAAAAATAGTGTATCGGGAAATCAAATCAGAACGTTCCTAATTTTAAAATAGTGACTTATGACTAAAAACGTAACGTTGCTACTTGAATTGAACTTCAACTATATTTTAAAGGATGTGCCAAACGACTAAATTTTAGGAGAGATGTTGGAGTAGTAGGAGAAAGTGCAAAATATGAAAAAAAAAAAAAAAAAACAAGATAACAAAGAAGAAAGAGAAGAGAATAGACTTATATGGAAGATGCGAGAGCTAAAGGGACATCAACTCAAAATGCTATATTTGACTGTTATGCTAATATCGCCGTCCAAATTCTATGCTTTCAAAAGGATACTCTGCTCAAGTGGGTTAATCTTTTCCGTCTTATATTTTATCAATATCGTTTGAAAATATAAAATAATAACTTCAACAACCATCGGTCTTGCTTTATATCATTAAATATTTTGTCTTTTTCACAGAAACCTAAGAAGGAAAAGTTTCTTTCCTTATATGCAATTTTAACCGAAGATATCAACAAATTTTAGGTGTGATGGTGAATTATTTCAGATTAATTAAATAATAATGAGTGTGTATAATAAAAACATGTAACTTACGCGTAAAAATAAAGCTAAATAATTATAAAATCAATTCTAATTAATAATAGAAAGTAAACCTAAACGGAAATATTTACAAGTAATTAATTAATCAACAAAAATGATTGCCATATATACATATAGTCTGAGTAAAAATGAAGTTAAATAATTATAAAATCTATCCTAATTAATAATAAAATATAATCCTGATTAATTTCATATTTATAAGTTTTAAATTCATAAGTGATATATATATGGGTTTTATAAGAGTTATGTTGTAGGAAAAATGATTGTGTAATGTTATAGAGATTCATTTTGCGTGCCATAATTTTCTTTTTTTTTACTTTAAAAAGTGTGGGTCCACAAAATGTTGTGTGTGTAGGAAAGTTTGTTGTGTCATGTTAAATGACAAATACAAACCCCTATATATATAGTTCATTTTTTATAAAGTTACTTTAAACAACTTTATCTGGTGATTCCCCAAATTTAAAGTGAAAATATTAAATATGAGAAATCATAACCATACAAAGGTGGAAATAAATATAAAATATTAAATTTGGGAAATCATGGCCATACAAAGATGGAAATAAATATAACCGTTGGATCACATAAACGATCTAACGGTGAAATTGATTGATAGTAACATGTTAGTAACACAACTTGGTTGTTACTCCCATGTATAATTATCTACATTCGCTTATAACCTCTTATGACTACTTTATGGTTGTTGAATCAAAATTAAATCAATGAATTTCAAATAATTAATTTTAAGTTTTCATAAGTTAACGTAATTTACTTGATCTTCTCGACACTATTTTTTTAAAGAATCCATACTTAATTAATTAACAATAATTTTTTTCCTTCAATTGCTCTAATTTAGTAAGGGATCAAAACTTAACAATAACAGTAACAGGGTTCTCTACACTCTCTTGACCCAGTTGTTTTTTTGTCTCTTTCTTTTTCTAAAACGTTTCTTTTGGGAAGAAGAAACTACACAGCAGCACTTCTAAGTTCTAAGACTTGAGTTGGCTTTCTGTGATTGGAAGGACTTTACCCGTTAAAGAGCATAGCATTGACTTGAAACAACCTTGTAGTAGAAGCTTACGTACCCAGTTACCATTCGATCTCTTTCTTTACTTATATGTGAGTTGTTTGTTGGTAACACTTGGCCCTTGTGAATGCTCAACTACAGCTATTGCTCTTTCACTTACTCTGTCTCTCACACTATCATAACGCTCATGTGAGTTTCTTTAATTTTATTTTTATTATTATTATTATTATTATTTTTTCACTTTCTTGTAAAGCTTTCTTTTTTTCTATTGTCACTTCTACTCGTGAAGATCTTTTTGTTAAGATGTCCTTAATAAAAATTGAGTGGTAAACTTGATCTTCCTATTCACCCTTTAGATTTCCATAACTTGATTCATGTAAAAGTTGATCCTTTTGCTGTTTTGCATGATGGGATGCTCACAGATAGGTGAAAACTGAAGAAAAATTCTTGCTTGATTGCTGTGTCTTTCAGAGTTTCATCCATGGCTTTTTGAGGTGTGTTTACAATTAGATTTTTTTTGGAGCTAAATTTTCAAACTTGCGTTTACTGATTAAAGCAATGAGCTTTTTGGGGGAATTTTCTTGCTTACCAATTTTTCTTCTCCAATTTATTTGTATATAGTTTAAATGGGGTTTCATTGATATTCAACTTTTCATTGCCAATAGAAGAGAATTATCTCTTCATTCTTGACCATGAGAATGTTGTAACTACATTCAAAATTGCATCTTTTGCTCACTCTCCCTTCTGGTTTTTCCAATCTTAGTAATTTACACACGAAGGGATAGAGAGAGAAATTTCTGGAGCTAGGGTTGTGTCAATTAACCACGGTTAATATGTGTTTCTCTTTTGAATTATGGTAATTAAAAGTGATTAATGTTACATAATTGTAATGGGTCAGTTTCTGATTTACCGTAACTTCCTATGATTGTCGTCTATTTTTTTTTTTTCTTTTTTCTTTTTTAAAATGTATTTTCTTTTTAACACTTTCATTGTTATTTTTTCATAGAAGTGATTACAGCTAGAAGTGATACATATTGATTGAGGTATCAAGATGTCTTATAGAAGGGGTTCTGATCAGCAACCGCAAAGGCGGATTCTGCGGACTCAGACTGCTGGGAATTTAGGATCAGACCCAATCTTGGACAGTGAAGTAGTGCCTTCCTCACTTGTTGAGATAGCTCCCATTCTCCGAGTTGCTAATGAAGTAGAGGCTAGCAATAAAAGAGTTGCTTATCTCTGTAAGTTACTGTTTTAGTCTCTTTATATATATTTATATACATTTATACATATAGTGAATGTGTGCGCGCATGTATGTTATTTGAGAAGCTGTCATTTTTGGATAGATCACACTACAGGATAAATTCTTGTTCCTTTAGGATATGCAAAAGTTAAAGTCCAATATTATTTAGAAGCTTACACTATTTTAAGAGTTGACAACATGTCACTAGTAATCACGGAGCAAGGAAAACAAATGTGGTTTCAAGATCTCATTGATCAGTTGACTTAACTAGATTTTTTGGTTCTGATTGAAAATGTTGCTGAGGGTTGTATGCAAAAATGGTCTTGAGTATTTTATGTCATTGGACATTTTAGAGTTTTAGGGTGGGAATTTTCTTGGTACGTCATGAACCAATCATTGCATGAATGCTTCATTTCATTTGTAAAGATACTCATAGTTATAAGTGCATTATGTTTTTCTTAATTTATTAATAAATTTATTGCTTCTAAAAAATGTTCATGATTGGTAATTTCTTGTTCTTTAAAAACTCACAAAGACACAAATCTATTTGTTATGTGAGTTTCATTGTTTCTTTCCTTTAATTGGTTAGGTCATCAAGTAACTACTATTTATAGAGCTCATAATCTGTTGTTTCTGTGAAATTACTATATGTTTACTTCCTTGACATCTGAAACCACTCTGTTGCAATTTCTTCTTTTCACTTGTTTATCTGTTACTCCTTTTCTTCTGGTTATTCTATTTGGATATAATATTAGTCTCATAGTATGACACAGCAATGAGATGCTTTCTGAACTTTGATGTGTATTTTCTTTGTCTAATGCTCATCTCTTCTTGTAATTAGGTCGGTTTTATGCCTTTGAAAAAGCTCACAGACTAGATCCCACATCTAGTGGGCGTGGTGTTCGTCAATTTAAAACTGCTCTTCTTCAACGTCTAGAAAGGGTAAACTTCTGAGTTCATCTGTTAAGAATTTCTACATCTGCACTTTTTTCCTATTATTTTCAATCGTTTGTTGGCTTCCTTGGTAAGGAGCTTGTTTCCTTTAACCCGAGGTCTCAAGTTCAAACCCTAGGAATGGAGAAAATAGTGTTGAGAGAGTCGCTTCTTATATAGGATTGACAGAGCTCGAACCGGATTAGTCGGCTTTTCTAGAAATGGGTGGAGAAATATAATAAATAGAACTGTCTAATTTGAGTATATTCATGGACCAACAAAAGACCAAAGAAC
Source organism: Gastrolobium villosum (assembly GCA_032173675.1). Classification (NCBI taxonomy): domain Eukaryota; kingdom Viridiplantae; phylum Streptophyta; class Magnoliopsida; order Fabales; family Fabaceae; genus Gastrolobium; species Gastrolobium villosum. The sequence goes on along the minus strand of JAVKPL010014913.1, from coordinate 57,206 downwards.
AAATGCTTCCCATGTTATTGTAGCAAAAGACCAAAGTATTTTTTTCCTTTCTTTATAGGAAAATGAAACAACATTGGAGGGAAAGGCAAAGAGCGATGCTCGTGCAATGCAGAGTTTTTACCGGCATTACTATGAAAAGTATATTCAAGCATTACAGAATGCTGCTGATAAGGACCGGTGAGTTAACAATCTAAGTCAATCAATAATTTGTTCATTGACTTGGTTATAGATCTCTTATATTACACAATTATCTGTAGTTCTCCTAAATTCTGTTAATATATAATTTCTTTCTCTTATAAAAACGATGTGAATTACCGGCATTAACTTCATATGCTTCTGCAGTGCCCAGCTCACAAAAGCATATCAAACTGCTTCTGTTTTATTTGAGGTTTTGAAGGCAGTTAATCAAACAGAATCTGTTGAAGTAGCTGATGAGGTAAGATACCTCTGCATTATATCAGTCTATTAGTTACCGAGTGAAGTGTACAAAGAGAATAATGCATAAATTTTTCCTTGCTTATTTTTGTTTTGATTATTATACTCTTTTTGATATTTTCTTATAGATTTTGGAAGCTAACACTAGAGTTGAGGAAGAGAAGCAATTATATGCCCCTTATAATATTTTGCCCCTTGATCCAGAGAGTGGTAAAGAGGCTATAATGAGATATCCTGAGGTTTGTTCTCTTTTTTAATGTTTTAGTCCTTTTTTAATTTGAGTTAATGTTTTATTTTGAAGGTTCCAAAAGGTAATACCTTTAAGTAGAACTAGAAAACTCCTGCTTAAGCAAAGGCAAACAGAAAAGACCAAGTACAAAATGCAATAGAATCACTGAACCAGAAACTGGGTGCCTAAAGACGTCAAGTCTTTCAGTGGGTTAGGAATTGCCTGTTGTTAAATATAATATAAATATGTTAAAGATATAATAAAACTATTCATGTACTTTTACCCATTTGCTTAAGCTTTTGGGAGAGTTGGTTCGTGACTCGTGTGTTGCTTACACAGCCAGAAGTTAAGATTCAACAAAACCCAAGGACTGGGTAATGAGACAATATATGGTTAACAATTTACTCATCCATTTACACATCCAGAATTAACTTATTATTACAACTTTAATTTATTTCTTTCAAAGCGTTAACTAGAATAATTTTATTTATTTATTTTTTATCCTTTACAGATTCAAGCTGCTGTCGCTGCACTCCGTATTACCAGGGGTTTGCCTTGGCCAAAGGGTCATCAGAACAAAGTAAATGAAGACATTATGGACTGGCTTCAGCTGATGTTTGGTTTCCAGGTAGTGGCTGAATTGATCTTTGTTCACCATTTGGTTTCTTTATTCCATTCAAAGGTTATCTTCCTTGTACACAAGTGCAGAAGGGAAATGTCGAAAATCAAAGGGAGCACTTAATTCTTTTGCTTGCAAATGTACACATAAGACAAGTTCCAAAACCTGATCACCAACCCAAGGTTTGTTTTTATGTATTGCTATGGCTTGGACCTTTATTTTCTGATTTAGTTTTTTTTTTTTTTTTTTTAATGTTTCTTACATACTTCACTTTCAATATTTAGTTGGATGATCGTGCTTTAAATGAAGTGATGAAGAAACTCTTTAGAAACTACAAAAGGTGGTGCAAGTATTTGGGTCGCAAAAGTAGCCTTTGGTGAGATTTGCATCTCTTAATCTAGTTATTACTTCAAATGCTAGTTTTGTGGAGTATCAAGTTGAAATTAACAGTCTTATACGTACATAGTTGAGTTGTGGCTAGAAGTCAACGTGCTTTTCAGCCAAACTTGGCTCACCTATTGGCCTATGTGAGCTAAGTGGCCTAAATGAAAGCAAGCTTCGTTCTGTCTCTTGTAAGCAGGTTATATACATACACATGTGTATATGACTATATGTAAAAGGTGCATTAAATACTGGATGCATGATAGCATGTTAAATTTGTATTTATTGTATTATATAATTTTACTTGTATATGGATATATCGTTAGTTGGGGTTTAATGAGGAGTAGTTTTAATTTTTTATGGGCATATATTTATTGGAGCTAAGCCAGTGAAAACTGGGATTGGCTTGGCTCTAGCTTTGCTCAAGTACAGCCTACTCTGATGTTTTGGTGCTTAAATTAGCGTAGCTTGAGGTCAAGCAAACTGATTATTTGAGTGAAATTTCTTTCGAGACATTTTGTTCTTTCTCTCGAATTAGGTTATTTCCTTGATATACCCACTCTTAATCTCCAACTACCTGATTTATGCATAAGTTTCTGCATTAGGAATTTGTAATGTACTCTTTTTAAGTATTCTGTTCTTTTTTTGTGATTGTTAGGTTGCCAACTATTCAACAGGAAATGCAACAGCGCAAACTATTATACATGAGTCTATATCTTCTTATATGGGGAGAAGCTGCAAATTTGAGATTCATGCCAGAATGTCTTTGTTTTATCTATCATCATGTAAGTTTTATTTAAAATAAAAGATATTAAAGCTATGGTATTTGTTCATTATAATATATAGACCTAACTAAATTATTACTTTCCTAATATAATGGAAAAACTATGGTAACAAATTATTTTAATATAATTACAATGATTTACAAAGAATAGAAAATATTTTATCGTGGAATCAGTGGGATAGATGTTGGACTATTACAAAACTCTCCCTCAAGTTGGAGAATGAATATTTGTCATTCTCAACTTGTTTCTAAGATCCTGAAACCTCTCCGTATGAAGAGTCCTTTAGTTAACACATCGGCCAACTGAACCTGTAAAGGGACATAAGTTGTGTTGATTAGTTCAATATTTAGTTTCTCCTTTATGGAATATCGATCTATCTCAATGTGTTTAGTTTTGTAATGTCAAACTGGATTATGGGCAATGCTGATTGTAGATCTATTGACACAGAATAATTGCGTAGGAGCTTCATACCTTATTCTCAAATCATTCAATATAATTATCATCCATAATAGCTTACAAACTCGTTAGGTCGTGGCTTGGTACTTAGCTTTTGTACTTGATTGGACAATCACATTTTGTTTCTTGCTCCTCCATGTAACCAATTTTCCACCCAAGAACATATAGTAGAGTTAGACAGTAAAGGAAAAGGACCGAGGGAAGGGCTTCATCTATGGACTTAGGAATACTCTCTCCCTAAACATGAGAATAAGGAAATTATGGCTCATCTTCATGAAAAGTGACATGCATGGAAACAAAGAAGTGACGCCTAAAAGAGCCATGACATTTGTATCCTTTGTTTTCATAAGCGTAACCCAAGAAGACACATTTAATGGTCCAAGGATCATGTTTGTTGATTTGCGAAGAATATAGATAAAGGCCACACAACCAAATACATGAGACTAAAGACTCTCCATGGCAGGAAGAAAAAGAAAGAAGTCATGAGGTGCATTGGACAAACGTCATTAAGGGTGTGCATGACAACCATTCTGTTCTCTGACACTCTTTCTGAAAAGAAAATAATTTTTTATTTCTGTGCCTTGGAACATTTTCTGAGAAATTTTTTTGCTTGATAACATGTTCTATTTTTATTCCGAAAATGAGAATTGCGTTTGATAACACAACAAATAATATAATAAAAAATAATTCTTATTAAGCATAAATTTTTTTCGGATCATCACTTTCCTTTCCATATGGTGTGGTGGTGGTGGCGACGTGGTGGTGGTAATGGTGATGATGGTGGTGGTGGAGGCGGTGGCATGGTGATGGTAATGGTGATGGCATGGTGGTGGTGACGGTAGTGGTTGCGGCGATGGTGGTGGTGGTGATGACAGTGGCTGCGACGATGGTGGTGGTAATGGTGGCGGCAGTGACTGCGGCGAAGGCAATGGTGGTGGCGGCAGTAGGTGGCAGTGTTGGTGACTACGACTATGGTGGTAGAGGTAGGTGGCGGCGACGGTGGTAGTGGTGGCGATGATGGTGACGACAGTGGCTGTGACGATGGTGACGGCAGTGGCTGTGACGATGGTGGTAATGGTTGGCGGTGGTTGTAGTGGTGGCGACGATGGTGGTGGTGGCATGGCAGTGGCTGCGACGATGATGGTGGTTGTTGGTGACGGTGATGGTAGTGGTGGTGGCGGTGGTGACGGTAGCATCGCGGTGATGGTGGCGATGGGTGGAGGTGGTGGTGATGACGATGACACTGGTGGTACTACAACGGCGGCGACGATGGTGGCGGTGGTCATGTCGAGATGATGGTGGTGGTGGTGATAATGGTAGTGGTGGAGAGTGATTGAGAGAAATAAATGTTTCTCATTTTGTGCCTGGGAACAAAAAAAGGAAATTTTTTGATTCTTTTTTCTGTTCCCTAGCACAAAAATTAAACCGAGAACATCTTGGGAACAAAAAAATAAACCGGTTTTACCAAACGAGTTTTCTATCCATTTTTGTTCTCGGGAATAGAAATAAAAAAAAAAAAATGATTCCATGAAGGTTGTCATGCACACCCTAAGTAACGAGATGGCATTCAATTAATCAAATAAACAGCTGTTAAGATAGCTTCTTCCGAAAATTTATTAGAAGCAAATATTTGGAAGATTAGAGCTCTTGTAATTTCCAATTAATGCCAATTCTTTCTTTCAACAATGTCATTTTGTCGAGAAGTATTCACACGAGTTCATAAATAACACCATGCTCCTTTAGGAAACTAGAGAAAGATTTGTTAACATACTATCTACCATTATTAGAGTGGAGATACTTAATAGACTTTCAAAACTGTTTCTGAACCACATGATAAAAGTTAACAGATAATTGATACATGTCTTATTTGTCTTTCATAAGGAACACCCAAGTTGCTCGAGTATAGTCATCTGAAAAAGACACAAAGTAGGGCCCAAACATTAGAATGAATAAGTGCAATAAGTTCAATACTTTTATGAGAATCTAGAGAAAAGGTTACCTGCTGATGTTTAGTTAATTCATAAGCATCACAATGAAAAGAATCACTCTTGAAAATAAAGTTGGAAACATATAATTTAATAGAGAAAAAGATGGATGGCGAAAATACCTATGTTGAAGCCAAATTCGCAAAGTAACTACAAGCTTCTGATTAGGACTACCCTTATCAGGTCTGTAGACAAATATTACAATCCTCCATGCTCTTTAGTGTTGAGATATATAGTCCCACATTGGTTGGATGAACAACTAATGTGGAGTTTATAAGACCCTGGGCACTCCCACCCCTTGAGCTAGCTTTTGGGGTGGTGTATCCCAAAGTTCTTTACATGGTATCAGAGCCTTAGTGTTCGATCCTCGCCGCCCCCCACTTTCTCTTGTGGAATTTCTTAGCACAGGTAAGTTGGGCCTGCTGCATTATCCACTCTTCAAGCCCAATGGGCTCTCGTGTGAGGGGGAGTGTTGAGATATATAGTCCCATATTGGTTGTATGTGCAACTAATGTGGAGTTTATAAGACCTTGGGCACTCCCACCCTTTGAGCTAGTTTTTGGGGTGGTGTATCCCAAGGTTCTTTAGTGTATCCCAAGGTTCTTTACACTTAGCAACTCCAATGGTCCTTCCTATGACAAGTTCCATTAAAATACAATGAGAGTGGAAGAAAGCTTTGACATAGATTTGTTAGTCTCTTTGAATAGTGTCCCAAGTCCAATCCTTACTGACCCCTTTTCAGCACAAGTTAAGCTGGTTTTTATTTTGTCCAAGCAGCCTTTCACTCTAGAATTTACCATTCTTAGGCCTTTATCTAATTGTACAACTTAAACATTTATGATAGTTGTTTCCTTCACAACACTATTATGGAGAGAGAGAGACAGAGAGATAAAAAGGGAAAACCTTGGTGCACAAGGTTTCCCAACTTGCTAGGGTTGCGATAAAAAAGGAAAATTTGGGAGTCCAAGGTTGGTTTAGGCTAAGATTGATGGTTCCAAGTTCTAATGAATCTTTCATTACTTGTAAAATCGTAATTTTGTGATATTCTTTGATTTGAATGTGACAATAATTACTTACTGATCCTAAGCTTCACTTTGTCTTCTTGATCTACCTAGATGGCATTTGAGTTGTATGGGATGTTAGCTGGGAATGTTAGTCCACTGACAGGTGAACCTGTAAAGCCTGCCTATGGTGGTGAAAATGAGGCTTTTCTCATGAAAGTAATCAAACCGATATATGATACAATAGCCAAGGTGTGCTTCTGCTTTTTCATGAGCTGAAGAACTGTTTTGGTTTACTTTCAATATTTGTTTGCTTTGTAACTGTCTTATTGGATTTTTCTGTATTGCAGGAAGCTAAGAGGAGTAATAAAGGAATGGCGAGACATTCTCAATGGAGAAATTATGATGATTTAAACGAATACTTTTGGTATTATGCTTTTTTTTTATCTGATTGTTTTCCTTTATAATGATTTTCATCATTAAAGGGATCACCATTCCCAAATTGTAGGTCAGTTGATTGTTTCCGGCTAGGTTGGCCTATGCGCGTTGACTCCGAGTTTTTCTCTGTGCCATTGCCTCCTGAGCAACGTACAGATAACAAAGATGAGGTATGACATATTTCATGGCTTACTTGCTATCTTCAAAACTAACAAATTAGTGGAAAGAAGAATAAAGGAAAATTAAAAAGGATACCATCCCTCAAGCATATTTAGTATTTATGTGAGAACTAAGGTCTTTGCCAGGGAAAATTCTTATATACTCAATGAAGAGTATTGCTCCCTGCCCATACAGAGTATGACACGTATTAAATATGGACTATTCTAATTTTAATAAGTAATTGGAACCATTGGTTGTAATGCACTCAGAAGTACTGAAAAATTGCTCCTTGACAGCCCATTGGTTGTGTATGCATGGTTTTTAGTACTTCATTCTGCGTATTAAGTCTGCATGATCTGGTATGCAATTAGAGTTACACATATAACTGTGTAACAAGATCCTTTTAGGCTTCTTGCTTTGCTTGAAATCCAGAGAAACAGCATGTTACCGTAAGAAGAAGCTTGTTCTTTTTGATGAAAACTGATTAAGGTGCTCTTTGGGTCATAGCACTTGTATTTAGGACTTGGACTACATATATATGAACTTTGTATTTATTAGAGCTGTTTTCCTTTTCCACCTTTTATTTTTTATTGAAAGAGCTGACTCAACTCATTATTCATTGTCACATCTATTACAAATACATTGCATTTTTTTCCTCCTGAAATTCTTTTGAACAATCCAAGTGTTGCCTCTAATATGAACAAACCAATTTCTCTCCCTGATCTTATCCTGACTATTTGTGCTAAATTTTTTGAAACAGGAAAACAGAGCTCATGCTGGAGAACGGTGGATTGGAAAAGTTAATTTTGTTGAGATACGCTCATTTTGGCATATATTTAGAAGTTTTGATAGAATGTGGAGCTTTTATATACTATGTTTACAGGTAATAGTTCCAGATTTGTTTTTAGATTTACAACCTTTACTCACTTCATTCTACATCCATTCATTCTAATGAGGTTTGCTGATTATGCTGTTTAAGGCAATGGTAATCATTGCTTGGAATGGCAATGGGCAATTAAGCTCCATATTTGATGGTGATGTTTTCAAGAAAGTTCTCAGCATTTTCATAACTGCTGCAATATTGAAGCTTGCACAAGGTACATAAAATTACCACCTGTATATCTGACTCTCTGTGCTCGCTCATCTTTCCTTCTGTGCTAATGGGAAAAAAATTCAAAATTTAGTTTATCTTTCTCCCCCAATTTCTATCCAGTCCCCATCAGTTTTCAGGTTTCTAGAGTCTGCAGCTCTTGTTTCAATATCATTTTTCTGTCTATATCGAACCAGAAATGGAGACAAAGCACTACGTAAATCAGTTTTCAACATAAAAATATGCATCTTGCTTTCCGCTTTACATTTTAGTTTTCCATTTTAGCTGAAAAATGTTAAAATTCATTTTCAGCAATGAAATCAAACAGGCTTAGTGCTGCTGATTATTTCATTAATTAACTCACATAGTAATACATCCTTCATGCCATGTGGATTCATTTCATAGCAGGCAAACTCAAAAGTATCTAATGAATGCTTGGGTGCTATGCAAATAAAACTAATGAGAATTATAAGAAACTAAACTGTTGACCTTTCTTTGAAAATGCAGTGCATACATGAAAAACTTTTTCACTACCAAATGAACTCAAAACTTTTGTTTACTTATGATAACTTACAGTCTAGAGTCTCAATGCTGCAAAGTTCATGACTTGTATTGCATTTACCACATTTTCAACATGTCACAAATCTACAAAACACATCCTCTATAAATTTTATTTGTATTATTCATGTTTGGATATCATATGAAGGTCATTGTTTTTTCTGTAAAGTGCAGAAGCTTTATAGAACTCTAAAATCACATTTTTTTTTGGCCACCCTTTGCAACTAAATACAGTTTTATGTACGCTATAATAAATCATTGAAAACTTATATCTTACTTTTGCTTGTTTGAATTATCATCTGTTAAAAAAATGCTTATCTGGTTGTCTCTAACTCATTACATTTATACCCTTGATAACATAATTGGAAATCATAAATATTTTTGAGATATACATCAGAAAATAAGTGGTTGGGGAGGGGCGAACAATATACCTTCATCCCAATGGATTTTTTTGACCGACTAGACAAAGTCAGTGAATTTATCACAAAAATGATAAACAAAACTTTGAACACTAGAGACCTAGTATAGGATTAGGATTAATGAAACAATATTGCATAAGATAATGGAATGCTTATTCAAAAGATTCACAAGATGTTGAAGTTTCTTGTTTTCCTTTATTGATGTTTGATTTCACTTCAACTTGTAGCACCTCATCCAAAAAGTTACTGAGAATTTATTGTTTTTGTGACTCTAGAATGTCTGTACCTTATAAAATTCCCAATTTTTTATCTGGATGCTTAATGTTCAAACAAAAATGTGTTCTACTCTATGAAGTTACCACAATTATAATGTCGTTTATACTTTTCCAGCCATTCTTGACTTAGTCCTGAGTTGGAAAGCAAGGAAAGTTATGTCGCTTCATGTCAAGCTGCGATATATATTTAAAGCTCTTGCAGCTGCAGCATGGGTCATAATTTTACCAGTCACTTATGCTTATAGTTGGAAAAATCCATCTGGTTTTGCACAAACCATAAAGAATTGGTTTGGCAATGGTTCGGGTTCCCCTTCTATGTTCATTTTGGCTATCTTCATCTACTTATCTCCAAATATTCTCTCCGCATTGTTATTTGTATTCCCGTTCATTCGCGGGTATCTTGAGAGGTCTAACAATGGCATTGTGAAGCTCCTGATGTGGTGGTCTCAGGTAAACAGATGCATATTTGGTTTTTGTATTTATGTTTGTATATTATATAATGGCATTCTCGGGTATCTTGAGAGGTCTAACAATGGCATTGTATCTATTTGTTTATCACAACATAATTTCAATAATTGTGATTGCTGTTTAATTGTTTCATTATTACGTTGTTCTTTTAGCCATTCTCTAAGTATTTTTATTCGTCCACCTAATGTATTTTCTACTTTTCCTTCTTCTTGAGTTTGGAAATATAATTTTCCTACGGTTTGACTAATATTTTGAGGTAATTTCTTATAGAATATATCTAATGCCTGAGTTTTTTGATCTCCATTTAATTGATAAAATTGACTACTAAATTCACATATAAAATTTTCTAAATAACACATTACATATTCTCATATTTGCTATATGCCAAAATGCTAATTCTTGAAAAGTTTGTTGTGCAAGTTCTGAATTCGTTGATCCTATAAATTCTTTTCCTATACGTGTTACTATATTGTGAAATGTATTTAATGCATTAATTCCATGAAATAATTCTGTTTGTATTCCTGATAGTCCTTGTAGCCATCGCAAAACATTTCCAGTTGTTTTGTGTACAATAAAATTAAACATTTCTCCTGGTTGCAAATTTTTAATTTCTTCATTTAATTGTATACTTACACTATGCCTATTACTCCAATTTTGTAGGATTTCATATGGGTTTACTTTACAATCTAAATCTAATAAATCTTCTCTTCCAAATATTTCTAGTTTTGGTTTGTACTGTTGTGGTATATAACTCCATTGTCCATTTCTATTTTTTGCATAACCATGTCTATATGGTATATTCTCATATTCTCCATACTACATTTTTTCATAATTTCTTTTCTTTTGTGGTTGACTAGTTCCTTCTACTGTTTTTACAAAAAATGTTTCATTATAAGGATTTTCATAGGGATTTTCTTCTGATGAATAATCAAAAATTACTTCTTCAGTTTCTATTAAATTTTCCTCATCTTCTTTCTTATAAACCAATAGCTTCTTATCATCCTTAAGAAATACTTCTAATAAATATTATTTGTCCTATTTAGTTTTTCTTAATGATAAGAAGCTATTGGTTTATGTGAAAGAACATATACATATACATGTACATTAATTTTTATTTTTTCTTTTTAATTTTTTCAGTTTCCCTTTTTATTTCTTATACTTTTTACCCAACAATTTGCAGCCTCGGCTCTTTGTTGGAAGAGGAATGCAGGAGGGCCCGATTTCACTGTTGAAGTAAGAGCATGATGTTGAGTTTCTTGAATTGTTTGTGATCATTTTCACTGGTCAACTCTGACTGATTAAACTCTAACTGTCTTAATTTTCTAGGTACACTACTTTTTGGGTTCTCCTAATTCTATCTAAATTAGCATTCAGTTACTACATGGAGGTAAAGATTTGACTTAGAAAATTATCATTTTCTATATTGCCACTTAAAATGATTATAATGTAGTTGTCTGTCTAATGCGGACTACACTAACGAGTGTACAAAGTAGAATATGGCTGTTGAGATATATAAAACCATTAATGTAGCTTCACCCAACAGCTTAAGCTTTTGGGTTGAATTGGTTCTTTACATGGTATCAGAGCCTCGTGTCCTGGGTTCGACCCTCGTCGCCCCCCACTTTCTTTCTAGTGGAATTTCTTTGTTTGCATAGGTAGATGGGCATGTGCATTGTCCACTCTTTAAGCCCAGTGGGCTCTCGTGTGAGGGGGCGTGTTAAGATATATAAAACCATTAATGTAGCCTCACCCAACAGTTTAAGCTTTTGGGTTGAATTAGTTCTGTACAATGGCTATGATGAATAATGAGTCTCTAAAATTTGCTACCTGCATGGAGGAGGTTTATTGACTGCTCGTGGGAAATAATTTTTTTTTATCATTTTGTATTTCCTTTCTGATCCTATTTTTTTCTTCTTACTTTTCATTTCCTTTTTTTGTCCTCTAAGTTCCATATACTAACTGGTTTATTCCACCCAAATATAGTGTGCACATTAACAATAGTATGTGCATATGAATCAGGAATTAATGTTCATCCCTTATTCTATGAGTCTCTAAATGATCTATGGAATCGTTATAAGTATAGAACTGTACTTCTACATCTGCAAAATTGCGGAGTATTTTATATGACATCCTGTTTTTGTTACATTCATCTGGTTCATTTGCTTTACACTGCAGATTAAGCCTCTTGTGGGTCCAACAAAAGCCATCATGCAGGCTCGTATATCAGTTTATAGTTGGCACGAGTTCTTCCCTCATGGTAACAACTCTGGGAATAAATGAAAATGAATGTAGTTCATATAATGGGATTGTTCTTATATCATCTTCTACTATGTGCAGCTAAAAGCAACATCGGTGTAGTGATTGCTATATGGGCTCCTATCATACTTGTAAGTCTATCTTTCTGACACGTCTCACCAATTGTATCAAAGCTATGTTCTACGTGCGTTTATAGTCATTTAGTTACCCTTTTGCAGGTCTACTTTATGGATACACAGATTTGGTATGCTATCTACTCTACAATAGTTGGAGGCATATACGGTGCATTTCGTCGTTTGGGAGAGGTTCGTCCATTATGTGTGTGCCTGTGTATGTGTATCAAGCAGTTCTTCTAGCTTGGAAACTGATACGATACTATTACCACTCTAAGGGCAATTTAGGGAAAGCAATATGGCTGACTCAGCAAAACAGAATGGAAGCATGGGAGAGCAAGTTAGTTACGGAGGAATTGGTTAAATATAGAGGAGGGGGTGCTTGTAGGGGATATCTGGAATCTTTGGGAAATATTGGGATCCTTTTGGATATTGAGAGAGAGTGAGACCTCTAGAATTGTCTCATATTATCTTTACTACTTTTCCTTTTTACTGTTAAATTGCATTTTTCAGTTCATTGTATTTCCTTCCTTTTTGTAAATGTCTCTGAATTACTGTATCAGTTGGATTTGTCTCTAGAAAAATATATGAAAACCTGAGTATTCAGACCAAAGATCTCTGTTATTGTCCTTATTTTAGTAATCTAAGTTGAAGGTCCGTATCAAATGGTATCAGAGCTCCGATCTAGGAGCTCTGTGGGCATGGTAGCGACAAAAAGCATGGAAACCAGAATGAAGGTTGTGGAAGAAGGGCTGCGCAGGAACTATGATTGTCAGGACGAAGTGATTCGAAGGCTTGACGCTAATGATGCTCGACACGAAGACGTTCTATTAAGGATGGACGCTAACGAAAGGGGAATGGCAGAAATCATCCGGCGATTGGACGAAATGGTTAGGGGGAGACAGAGTCGTTCCAGAGATGGGGAGAACAACCTCGGGGATGACGAAGTCGGACGAGAGCATGAAGTTTTCGATACTAACCTACAATCGGCGAAAAAGAGGACACCATTGGAAGATAAGGAAGGAACGGAGAAAGCTGGCAGAATCCTAGGGGGAGAAGGACCACCAACACCGCTGGAACAACCACTCATAGCGGAGGAGCCATCAATATCGGAATGTGGAAAAAAGTCAGAGCAACATCATCCATCTGAGAGAGTAGAGCAAGTGATGGCGCTTCCACCTCCACAGGCGATAGTGAGTGACCCACCACCGTTGCCGGAATCACTGAATTTGGACCTTGGAAGCTGTGCATGGCACCTGAGTGCTAGTACAATGGTGGCTGGGGCTGAATGTAAAACGCACGAACAAAACACAACGGAGAAGAGAAACCCAACTAGGTCAAAGTTGCAATTGGGCCAATTTCTATACTCAGCCCAAATTACTGAAAAACTTTTTAGGTCAGCATTCTTAAACTTGGGCCCATTCGTGGCTGAAATAATGGGCCAAGCCCGAATTACTCAAAAAGTTTCATTCTGTTTTTTACCTTACATGATTGGGAAACTGTGTTCGCTGCATGTGTCGTTTGGAAGCCAATCCTATGAAATCCCTATTTTAAGTACAGATTGGGCCTATATAGCCAAGATTGTGTCTGACCTAACCGAGCCCATAATTTTTGTTGCTTGCACATCAAATCTAAAGGGCAGCAATGTGAGGCTGGATTCCACATCAAACCATCATAGTTCCATAATTGAGATTCCCAAGAATTTCCATACCAATATCTCCAATAGTGTGATGCAAGGATTTAGTCACCGGAGACGTCAACTAGATGGCGAACGGAGGGGGACGTGCTGTATGATAAGGTGTCTTCCCTGCCTAGACGAGAAATTTTTTTACCACATAGACGAGAGGATCCAGGAAGACGATCATGGTGCTTTTGGATTTGTGGATAATGGTCCAGCCGGCTATGTGGGGTTATTTCGGAGTGCGTGCACCTTTATGAAAGCAATTACAGAGGTGTTTGAGAGTTTTGTTTTGAATGGATATAATATGAGCATGGATTTGTTGGACGCCCCTGAAGATAAAAGCACATACCATGGGTTTAACAATATCAACAGCCTTAATGATCAATTTTTTAAGCAAGATAATCTTACCCAAGGAAGATTTCAGACTAAAGTGTCAAGGCAAGTGTTGTCAGATTTTCAAGCAAGCAATTATCCAACAGCTAGGCGTAGGACCTCTGTTTATGGAAGAAAACAAGGTATATGGGATCCAGGTGGACATTATCATACTTTGGGCACAAATGGGGTTCTACAATTCAAGAAATGGGATCCAGGTGGAGGTTCTTGAGGGATAAACCTCACCTTGAGGACAAGGTGAGTTTTTAGGGGGGAGTATTGATACGATACTATTACCACTCTAAGGGCAATTTAGGGAAAGCAATATGGCTGACTCAGCAAAACAGAATGGAAGCATGGGAGAGCAAGTTAGTTACGGAGGAATTGGTTAAATATAGAGGAGGGGGTGCTTGTAGGGGATATCTGGAATCTTTGGGAAATATTGGGATCCTCTTGGATATTGGGAGAGAGTGAGACCTCTAGAATTGTCTCATATTATCTTTACTACTTTTCCTTTTTAATGTTAAATTGCATTTTTCAGTTCATTGTATTTCCTTCCTTTTTGTAAATGTCTTTGAATTACTGTATCAGTTGGATTTGTCTCTAGAAAAATATATGAAAACCTGAGTATTCAGACCAAAGATCTCTGTTATTGTCCTTATTTTAGTAATCTAAGTTGAAGGTCCGTATCAGAAACACTTGAATATGAAATAATAATGTTGTGTATTGATTTAATTCAGAGAGTTACAATATATACAGACCCTAATGGGCTTAAGTGAAAGGCCCAGACCTAATACAATCAGAATAATTACAGATAGGAAGTAATCTAATCATATCTAACACTCCCCCTCAAGCTGGTGCGTATATATTGTGAGCACCAAGCTTGTTACAAATGTATTCAACCCGAGGACCTTTAAGAGCTTTAGTGAAGATATCCGCTAGTTGATTAGAAGAGTTGACAAAAGCTGTCTTGATTTCTCGTGATTGAATCTTTTCTCGAATGAAGTGATAATCAATCTCTATATGTTTGGTTCTCTCATGAAATACAGGATTAGAGGATATGTAGCACAACTTGATTATCACAAATGAGTGTCATGAGTTGTTTCTGTTCACAGGGATGAAGCTCCTGAATCAACTGCTTTAACCAGATTAACTCACAGGTAGTATTTGCCATTGCACGATACTCAACTTCTGCACTAGATCGAACAACAACAGGTTGTTTCTTGCTCTTCCAAGAAATTAAGTTTCCTCCAAAGAAGACACAATAGCCGGAAGTAGAGCGCCTATCCGAGGGTGATCCCGCCCAATCAGCATCTGAATAACCACAAATTTCTGTATCTCCCTGATCCGAATACAACAAACCTTTTCCTGGTGCTCCTTTGATGTATCGGAGGATCCTCACAATAGCATCCCAATGAGAATCACAAGGGGAATCAAGGAACTGACTAGCCATACTAACAACGAAAGAAATGTCTGGCCTAGTCACAGTAAGATAATTGAGCTTCCCAATTTGCCTTCGATAATGTCCACGATCAAACAACGGCTCCCCCTGTCCGGGCAATAACTTGACATACGGATCCATAGGTGTATCACTTCCGGTGAGAATGATGTCATCAACATCGACTAACAAATAGATGCACTTATCAGGAGATGTGATCCTATAAAATACATAATGGTCAACTTTATTGCGGATTAAGCCAAACGCCTAAACTGCAGAACTGAAGTGACTGAACAATGCGCGAGGAGACTGCTTGAGACCATATAAGGATTTTCGAAGACGACACACCTTCCCAGACTCCCCATGAGCAACAAAACCAGGTGGTTGCTCCATGTAGACTTCTTCTTGTAAATCACCATGAAGAAATGCATTTTTGATGTCAAGTTGAAGGAGTGGCCAGTGACGAACAGCAGCAAGAGCAAGAAATAGGCGAACTGACGCTATCTTAGCGACCAGAGAGAATGTATCGCTATAATCAAGGCCGAAGATTTGAGTAAAATCCTTTGCAACTAGGCGTGCCTTGAGTCGATCAACATGGCCATCAGGTCCAACTTTCACAGTAAACACCCAGCGACAACCAACTATAGACTTCTCTGGAGGAGCAGAAACAAGGTCCCAAGTGCCATTGGAATGAAGTGTAGTCATCTCATCAAGCATCGCTTGGCGCCACCCTGGATGGGAAAGTGCTTCACCTGTGGTCTTAGGAATAGAAACAGAAGAAAGACTAGAAACAAAGGTGAAATAAGGTGAAGAAAGACGGTCATAGCTCAAAAAGGTATAAAGAGGATAAGGGTTACGAGTAGTACGTGAACCTTTTCTTTGAGCAATGGGAAGAGCTTCTGGTGAAGAATCCGGAGGGGAAGAATCAACAGTAGTGAGCGATGAGTCAGCAAGAGTCGAGTCGACAGGAGGCACAGTTTTGCGACGCTGATAGGTGAGAAGTGGACGGTCCTCAGGTATAGAAGCAATAGGTTGCTCATCTGGAATAGAAGCATCTGCAGCTGGCAAAGACAAGTCAAGAAAAGGGACAGGAAGAACATGATCAACCTGTGACAACTGAGATGGGATAGAATGAAAGGGTTGTTGATCAAGAAAAGTGACATCAGCGGAAACTAAGTAACGCTTAAGATCGGGAGAATAACAATGATAACCCTTTTGAAGACGAGAATAACCAAGAAAAATACATTTAAAGGCTTTAAATGTTAACTTGTCCTTACCAGGGGTGAGATCATGAACAAAACAGGTACAACCAAAGACATGTGGGGATAGAGGATAGAGAGAAACATCTGGAAGCAATAAGCTATAAGGAATGTCATTATTAAGCACAGATGAAGGCATATGGTTGATGGGAAAACAAGAGGCAAGGACTGTATCTGCCCAAAAGTGAAGAGGAAGATGCATGTGAATAAGAAGAGTCCATGCAGTCTCAATGAGATGTCTATTCTTACGTTCAGCTACTCCATTTTGTTGTGGAGTGTGAGGACATGTAGTTTGGTGTATAGTACCCTGTTTGGCTAAGAAATTAGCAAAGTCAACAGAAACATATTCCTTAGCATTATCACTACGTAAAATACGAATAGAGGCACCAAATTGAGTATGAATTTCAGTAGAGAATTTTTGATAAATAGAAAATAACTCAGAACGGTTTTTCATTAAATAAATCCAAGTACAACGGGAAAAATCATCAATAAAGGTAACAAAATACCGAAAACCTAAAACAGACACACTACGACTAGGAACCCAAATATCCGAATGAATAATTGAAAAAGGAGCTCAGCTCGTTTATTGACTCGATTAGCAAAGGAGGAGCGTATGTGCTTTCCTTGCTGACATGACTGACAATCTAAATTCTGAAGACCGGATAAAACAGGAACCATCTTCTGTAATTTTGAAAGACTAGGATGCCCGAGACGACTGTGGATAAGTTGTGGAGATTCTGTGAGAGAACACGTAACAGAAGGACTCAGCACAACCAGGTAGAACAGACCCCGTGACTCACGGCCCACTCCAATCGTCTTCCCCGTACCCGGGTCCTGCACAGAAACAGAATGGTTTGAGAAGGTGACAATACAGTTAAGAGAGTTGATCAATTTACTAACAGATATTAAATTATAAGGGATGTTGGGAATGTAATAGGCAGATGTCAATGTCAATGAGAAGAAGGTTGGACAGATTTGTCCAATCCCATGAACAGGGGTCTTACTGCCATCAGCAAGGGTAAAAGAGGGTAATTTATTAGAATATGTAAGGGATGAAAAGAGTTCCTTATTACCACAGAGGTGATTAGTAGCACCTGAGTCAAAAATCCAAGGGCCAAGTGATGCAGAATGAGAAACACAAGCAACATGATTCCGAGTTTCTGAAGCAGAGGCCTGAGACTGAGGAGAGACCTTCCTGAGAAGGGTCTGGAATGCTGCATAGTCTTCGGAGGAGAGAGAGACTGTACCATTTGAAGCAGAATCTGATTGAGCTATATTAGCAGCATGAGAAGGTTCCAGGTGAGGATAATTTGTGTAGCAACGTTCCTCATAATGACCAAGTTGCTGACAATAATGACAACGAGGTCGCTGACCACGTCCTCCTGGGCCACGTCCTCCCTGGCCTCTACCACGACCACGTCTACCTCCAATGTTCCCGCGAAAGTCAGTACGCGAAACTAGAGCAATGGAATCAACATCAGCAGACGATGCAGGAGCAGTACGGGAAACTAGAGCAGTGGAATCAACAACAGCAGATGATGCAGAAGTATATTTCTTATTAAGATTCAGAAGACGCTGATACGTCGTTGATAGATCAGGATCCCCACTAGTCAAGATAGTATCCCGGACATTATAATATTCTTCGGGGAGGCCAGACAGTGTGGCAATCATAAAAAGACGTTCTACCTGTTTTCGATATGCAGAAGCATCAGTAGGGTAAGGCAACATATCTAAATATGCCTACATCAAAGATCGACTTTTGCCAACATATGTCTCCATCTGAATGTCGGATGATTTGCTCAGTTCCATAAACTGAGAAATAATGAAATAGAGCTGCTGAATATCATTAGTGTAGAGGTTTTTTGCTTCCTCCCACACTTCAGTGCCAGTTTGAAAAGAGTAGAAGATGTCCAAGACGACTGGATCAATAGACTGCCAAAGGATACTCAAAAGATGGTTGTCAATCTTTTCCTAATCAGATTTTTCCTCCTTAGGAACATCAGTAGACTTGGTCGTGAGATGGTTTCCATGTCCCTGTCCAAAGAACCAAACTCGAACAGAGGTGGCCCAGTTCTTGTAATTAACAGAACCCTTCAACTTTGAAGAGGTAATGGACCCAACATTGGTAGAGATGACATTAGGAGAACTTTTGGCAGGATGAGGATGCGAACTGATCTCCGATTGAATAGGGGACGATTCTGCCATTATAATAAATCACAAGGATGTACAACCAAGTGAATAGAAACTAACCGGATCGCAAATCAAGAAGAGTGCGAACAAAAGTGAGATCCACAAAGAACCAACCACAGATCTGGAAAGAGGAGAAGAAGGCGAGAATATCTGTCCAAGAACGGTAGGAAAACTCCACCGGAACAGTGCACACGTGCCGGTTGAAGGTGGCGCGTGAGCACCACGCGCAGAGGAGAAGGACGGCGCGTGGCTGACGCGACGGTGGTCGGACCACCACAAAACTGGTTGCCGGGATGAGACGGTCCTGATCGCAGGTAGTCTGGGCTGAAAACTCGTCGGAAAAGTTCTCCGGCGGCCTGAACAGTGCTGGACGGCGGTTCCGGTGGCTGTCGGAGGTGCTGACGCGTTCAGAAATTATTCTAAAGGAGCTTACAGCCCTGTATGGCTTTGCCGGAAGGACGCACAACAAAGAAAATATGATTCCTAAGCAGTGGGCTTAGGTTTTAAAGTGAGAACGAAGTTTTAGACGGAAGCGGGGGTCCCCAAAACAAAAGAGCTCTGATACCAACTTGAATATGAAATAATAATGTTGTGTATTGATTTAATTCAGAGAGTTACAATATATAGACCCTAATGGGCTTAAGTGAAAGGCCCAGACCTAATACAATCAGAATAATTACAGATAGGAAGTAATCTAATCATATCTAAGAGAAACTTTTCCCATTTTCCTTTTCTTATTCTCTCCCTGTTCTGTCATATTTTGTTCATTATATTACTAATTTATTTTCTTTTTACTCTTTCCGCATTCCTCCATTGTGGGAAAAGGCTTTTGTTGTTGTCTTACCCTTTCCAGCGTTAAAGCGTTAAATTATCCTTTAATTATCAAATTTAATTTGTTATCTGACTATGAAATCTTTTTCTTATTTCTTCCAAAATAGGAATTTTCATAACATATTGTGTGAGACTCATTAAATGCGTAAATTCACAATTTGACTTGAAATATGCTATATGCTGGAAGGATTTATGTAGATATCAAACAATTTTTCTGTAATAACTACTTATGTCTATATTGATAGCTGCATCATATCTAATATGCTAAAGGAAAGCCAAGTAGTTTTTTTCTTCTGCATTGGCTGCTGATCTATGGATCATGTAATACTGATTTTTTTTCATTCTAATTTCAGATTCGAACATTGGAATTACTAAGGTCTCGCTTTGAATCAATTCCGGGTGCTTTTAATGCTTGCCTGATTCCCAAGGATCAAACTGAGAAGTCAAAGAAAAAGGGAATATTAAAGGCCACTTTTTCTCGCAAATTTGAACAGGTTTGAAACTTTTCTGCATTATTAGGATCTGTTATTGACGATGACTGTGATGTGACAGTTGTCATCAACTGGTATGTTTGGAGAACAGTGTATATTTCTGGCTAACTAAATTTATCCATTACAGAGATTTGGTGTAAAAACGATGGTAGGAATAGGATAACATAAGGTGGTGCTCCTTTTTTTTTTCTTATGATGTTGTTTCCTTGTAAAATATGCTAGGAGATTGGTTTTCTCTTTTGAGCTGATTATTTTCTTTTGCTGTTTCTTTTTTTGATATAATTCTTGATCAACCTGTTTTGTATTTGTTGTCTTTCTAAATGTATCCGTCCTTTAACAATATATATTTGATTCTTGGAGAGCTGATTGTTTCAGGTTTCTTCTGATAAAGAGAAGGAATCTGCGAGGTTTGCACAGTTATGGAACAAAATAATTACTAGTTTGAGGGAGGAGGACCTAATTGATAACAGGTAGTATTATGATTAGAAATTTCTTAATATCTGCTTAATTCTTTGTCCATGGTGAACCTCAAATATTTACAATATTGAGATTTTCGTGTGAGGTCTTTCTGTTTTGTTGCCGAAATGTCTGACTACAATAAAATGTATAGGGAAATGGACCTGTTGCTTGTACCGTATTGGGCTGATCGTTCTTTGAACCTCATCCAGTGGCCTCCCTTCTTACTTGCTAGCAAGGTTCATCTGATTGTGTTCAATTGTTCTGTGTGTTTGTGCGAGAATAATCAGTATCCTGCTTAAATTCATTTATATCTGTATTTTTGCACAGATCCCAATTGCAGTGTCTATGGCTAAAGACAGTTTTGGGAAAGGACAGGAGCTGGAAAAAAGATTGGCAAGGGACAAGAACATGAAATCTGCTGTTCTTGAATGCTATGCTTCTTTTAAAAATATTATTAACTTCTTGGTTCTGGGAGAACGTGAGAAGAAGTAAGTTCATGTTATATCTAAATATACATCAAATGAGAAGAATGACAAAGCTTCATATATGCTGACATTACTATGTTATGGCTTCACTAATGCAGGGTTATAGAGAATATTTTTATAAGAGTTGATGAGCACATAGAAAACAAAGATCTCCTGATTCAATTGAATCTGAGTGCTCTCCCTAATCTATATGAACGATTTGTTCAACTGATCGAATGTTTGGTAAATTGTTTTGGAGATTTGAATGTTATGTTTTCTGTTCGACCAAATGTGAAGTTTATCCAAATTTTGCCTTATTTCTTCAGTTGGAAAACAAAAAGGAGTCCAAGGATCAAATTGTGATTCTCTTGCTTGACATGCTAGAGATTGTGACCAGAGACATAATGGAAGGAGAGGTTGAGGGGTAAGTCCTTTGGGATTTTCTGTGTCCCTAACTAATTTGATCATTTGTGATAATTTTGGATTCATTATCATTCACTTGTAGTTTGCTAGATTCAAGCCATGGTGGATCTTATGGAAAAGATGAGAGGTTGACACCCCTTGATCAACAATATCAGTTTTTTGGTAAACTTCAGTTTCCTGTCACAACGGGTACTGAAGCTTGGACAGAGAAAGTAAGTTTTACACTATTAAGTGTTGTTATTACAATGGAAAATGTTGAGATATTGATGTAATATAAGACTGAAATGTATTTTTGTTAGAGAATATAATATAAATCATTAAAAAAGCCGTCACCTACTACCTTAAGGTTTTGGGTGAAATGGTTCTTTAACATGGTATCAAGAGCTGGTTATAATCCAGTCTCTTCCCCGTTCTAATTTCCTTTTATGCCTTCCTTCCATTCTTTTTTCGTATTTTTGCTTCTGCCAAGGTCAGAACCCTCACCTAGACACCTCCAACTACAAAACCAAGGCCACCACTAGATCCAGAACAAAATTCCGAGCCAGCCAACAAAAGACCCGTCGCCGGTCAGAACGTTTTGCATCACTAGGGGGACGAGGAGTATGTTTTGCTACTAAGGCAGATACATCGGAGGATTTAGAGTTCTTGTCCCCCAATATTACCTTTCGGCGAAGTTCCTCCCGTCGTACCATAGAAAAAGCAGCTGCAATGGAAGGTAATGGGTTCTGCCCGAATATCCTTCCACGAACATCATCAAGATCACGATTAAGGCCAGCAAGAAAATCATAGAGACGTCTTTTCTCTAAGTAACTTTTAAACCTTGAATTAGCTTCTAAACCTTGAAGATCTGCTGCATCATAAAGAACCAACTCCTGCCACAGAGTTTTTAAAGCAAGAAAGTATTCAGTAACAGATATCCCCTCTTGATGTAACTCTCTTACCTTGGTGTTGAGTTCAAAAGCCAGGTTAGAATAATATTCTTTAACGGCATCCCAAATTTCCTGAGCCGTATCAAGAAACAAATAAGTTTGACTGATATCAGGATCCATGGAGTTAGTCAACCAGGTCATGACCAAGGCATTTTCAGTCATCCATTTATCATAATCAGGTTCTTCAGCTCCGGGTTTTTCCTTTTTTTCATCAAGATACCCCATTTTCCCTTTTGCTTGGATAAACAGCTTGACAGATTGATGCCATTGCACATAATTCTTACCGTTTAAACGGTGGTTAGTAATCTGTATAGCTGGGTTGTCTCCGAAAGACGAAGAACAGGGAGGAGTAGAGACACCGGAAATATTACCGGATGATTTTTCAGAATGCTTATTCTCAGCCTCAATATTATCAACTTCCATCGTTAAAAAAAAAAAAAAAAAAGGAACAGGAACAGGTCACGAAGAGGAACCAACTGGACCCAGCAAGAAAAGTGCTCCAATCGTGATTTAAACCCTCAGAACAGGATGAAGGAGGCCAGGCGAGTTGTTCTGTGAAAGCCGCGTGGCAAACGGAGGCCGGCAGGGCGACGCGTGGCTCACAGGCGCCGGAGAGGCTGTTCTGTTATGGCGGCGCGTGGATGATTTTCCGGAGACGAGGCTGACATGGGTCGACTCGGAAATGGCTTCTGAGTCCAATGGTGGCCTTGGTTTCGTGATTGGAGGGGTCCAGATATGGTTTCTGATTTATAGTAAGGAACGGTGAAAAAATGGAAAAAAGAAAAAACGTGGAGGTTTACAAGATGATCACAGGATAACCTGCTCTTGATACCATGATGTAATATAAGACTGAGATGTATTTTTCATATATTGATTGACACCCAAAGGGATCTTTATATACAGATTACAAGGTAGTTAAAGAGATGAAGTAATAAATAAAATACACAGTAACCGAAGAGGCATCACACTACTCAAAGAGACAAGTAGCTAGAAATAAGTAAAAGACTCTAGAATATTCTACAGATATATAGTCCCACATTGGTTGAATGAACAACTAATGTGGAGTTTATAAGGCCTTGGGCACTCCCACCCTTTGAGCTAACTTTTGGGGTGGTGTATCCCAAGGTTCTTTACATGGTGTCTGATACCATGTAAAGAACCTTGGGATACACCACCCCAAAAGCTAGATCAAAGGGTGGGAGTGCCCAAGGCCTTATAAACTCCATATTAGTTGTTCATCTAACAAATGTGGGACTATATATCTCAACACGCCCCCTCACACGAGATCCCATTGGGCTTGAAGAGTGGATGATGCAACAGGCCCAACCTACCTGTGCTAAGAGAGTCCACAAGAGAAAGTGGGGGACGACGAGGCTCTGATACCATGTAAAGAACCTTGGGATACACCACCTCAAAAGCTAGCTCAAAGGGTGGGAGTGCCCAAGGCCTTATAAACTCCACATTAGTTGTTCATCCAACCAATGTGGGACTATATATCACAATAGAAAATTATGAGTGCATCCTTCAAACTCATTTAACCTGGATTTCAGATGCCTCTGTAATTTTTTCACTAGCTTTTCAGTCTACTTATCACTTGAATTTAATAATATTGAATTGTAATATTGAATTGCATAATATCTGTACAAGAGCTTTCTATTTAAAGAGTACTGAAAGACCTAATGGGCTAAGCCCAAAAATAAACTTCTAGAGTATTCTAGCTATTACAAATAAATAGATAAGATTCTAATATTTACAACACTCACCTCAAGTTGAGGAATAGATATTTATCATTCTCAGCTTGCTAGTAAGCTCTTGAAACCTATCATTAGCAAGACCCTTAGTCAAGACATCAGCCAATTGACGACCAGAAGGGATATATGGAGAGTAATCAGGCCACTATTTTCTCTTTGATGAAGCGACGATCAATCTCAATATGTTTGGTTCAATCGTGTTGGACTGGATTGTGGGCTATACAAGATGGCTGACTTGTTTTCACAGAATAACTTCATAGATCCTTCATATCTCACCTTGAGATCATCCAGAATGATTTTCAACCATAATAACTCACAGATCTCTTGACTCATGGCCCGAAATCCCGCTTCTGCACTTGATCTAGCAACCATATTTTGCTTTTTACTTCTCCATGATATTAAGTTTTCACAGAGAAACATACAATAGTCCGAAGTAGATCGTTTGTTAGTCACAAATCCAGCATAATTAGCATCTGTATAAACCTCTAGGGAGAGGTTTCCTCCTCTGGAACAATAGTCCTCTGCCTGGTGTGCCTTTCAGGTATTGGAGAATCTTGTCCACAGCTCGCAAGTGTTTCTCTCCCTTAGATCTTGCATGAATTGACTAACAATACTAACTGCATAGATCAGGTCTAGTATGAGTTAGATATATCAATCTTCCCACTATTCGTTGATACCGTCCTTTGTTAAGTGGAGGGCTCTCATTTTAACTTCCTAGTCTGTGATTCTGCTCAATCGGAGTACTGGAAGGTTTGCACCCGAGTTTTCCTCCTTCTTTAAGGAGGTCAAGAACATACTTTCTTTGACAAATAAAAATGCCTTGTTTTGAATGAGCAACTTCTATCCCAAGAAAATATCTCAGATTTCCAAGACCTTTATCTTTAAATTCAGCAGTCAGTCTTTTTCTCAAAGCACATTTCTCATCTATATCATCTGTTATAATCATATCTTCTACATAAACTAGAAGGATAGTGGTCTTACCTTCTTAATGTTTAAAGAAAAGGGTATGATCTCCTTGACTTTGCTTGTATCCCATGGAAAGCATAACTTTGGTAAATCTTCCAAACCAAGCACGCGGGGATTGTTTCAAGCCATACAACGTCTTCTTCAATCTGCAAACTTTATTATCTCCATCTGTAGAGTTAAATACTAGTGGGATCTCCATGTAAACTTCTTTTTCTAATTCACCGTTGAGGAAGACATTTTTCACATCAAATTGTTTCAAATCCCAATTAAAATGAGCAGTAAGAGATAATAAAATTCTTACAGTATTCATTTTGGCCACTGGAGCAAATGTTTCTTCGTAGTCAATACCATAGGTCTGTGTCAGGCCCTTGACTACCAGTCGAACGTTATATCTTTCAAGAGTCCCATTAGAATTATACTTTGGTGTATACACCCATCTGCACCCTACTGCCCTTTTTCCATTTGGCCTGTCAACAATTTCCCATGTATTATTCTTCTCCAACACATTCATCTCATCCTGCATGGCTTGAACCTAATTATCATCCTTTAATACTTCATGTACTGATTTCGGGATTGAAATGGAGTCATCAAGTGCTGTAATAAAACTTCTATTGTGCATAGAGAGATTCTTAGAGGAAACAAAATGAGAAATAGGGTGTTGGGTACAAGATCTATTCCCTCTCCTTACAGCAATGGGTAAGTCATCAGAATTAATATCATGCTCAGGAATAAAAGAAGCAATGTATTCAGTACTTACCAGCGGTTCAGGCGATTGCAGTTGCTGGTGGAGCAGTGTGGGTTGTTTCTTCCTTTGATACACTAGTTCAGGTGTCCCAGCTTTGCGTATTCTTTGTCGATTAATAAGATGCATGTCACATGAGGATTCAGATCTATTTTCAGTCTCAGCAACTAAGTCTTCCTTCTCAACTTGGGTAATAGGTGTAGGCAATAGAAAGGGAGACTCAGACTCAGAGAAAATGGATGAAGCTTCTATACTATTCTCCCCCTGAAGATGAGGGTGTTGAAAGTAGGACTCAGATTCATGAAAGCTAACATCCATAGAGACAAAGAATTTACGACTTGGAGGGTGGTAACATTTGTATCCTTTCTTGTTGGGAGTATAGCCAAGGAAGACACACTTAAGGGCTCTAAGTTCTAATTTACTCCGATGTTGTTTGTGGACATGGACAAAGGCAACACATCCAAAGACACGAGACTGGAGACTCTACATAATAGGAACAGAAGGAAAGAAAGAAGTCATGAGATCAACAGGACTTACATGACCAAGGATTTAGGAGGGTAAAGGTTGATCAAATAAGCTGCAGTTAATACAACTTCTCCCCAGGAAGAGTTGGGTACAGATGTCTGAAACAACAATGTTCTAGTGACTTCAAGCAAATGTCAATTTTTCATTTTAAATGTCAATTTTTCATTTTAGCAACCCCATTCTGTTGAGGGTTATCCTTGCTTTCCTCTTGGGCCAATGAGAACTCTTTATTCTCTGTTGTACACGTTTCTTCGTGCTTAATTGGTAAACCGCCTTTGCTTTATGGAAGCTTCGTTTCACGTTTCCTGCAAAGTGATCAGAAACATTAAATGAATGGAGCAGGTGCTTTAAATGCTCTCAATCCGTCCCCTTTTAATATAATTTCCAAAGGATTACGTCATCATCCGTTCCCCCACTGTGTTTTTGTCATAAAGATGTAAAACAAGGGTTTTATTGCTAAAGTTGCTCATCAGCTGAGGGAACGGATGGTATTTTGCCATTAAAATGGGCTTAGATGGGAACGAATTTACGTCCCATCAATGGCCTTGGGCCCTAAACACATTGGGTCCTAATCAGAATTACAAGTCCAAACGTCAAAATAAAATTCCAGCAAAAACACGTCATCTTGGGCTCAGGTTTCGGCCATCTTCCCATCCGAATTGGGCTTCAGTAGCTGAAATAGCGATTGTAGCCCTGTCAGTTAGCTGTAAAATGCAGCCAAATAAGATAATCTGAAGTAGACTGACGAGTTATCAAAGTCTGATCCCTAGTACCTTCTGCAGCAAAGTCTGGAACCAAATAATACAACCTACTCTGCTTCTTAACAACTCCAATCGTCTTCCCAGTGGTGAGATCCTAAAAAACACAATGAGTAGGGAAAAAGGTTACAGTGCAATTCAAATCTGTAGTAAGCTTATGAGTAGAAAGGAGATTGGTAAAAAGTTGGGGAACTTGGAGAGCATTCTTGAGACACAAGTAGGGTTGGATTTTAATGTTACCAGAACCTGCAACTGATGTGTGTGATCTATCAGCCATGGTTATAGTACCATCAGCTACTGCTATAGTACGGATACCAACAGTAGGATTATAAGAAAGAAAAAGGTCAGTGTAGCAAGTCATATGATCAGTAGCACTAGAATCCACGATCCATGAATTTCTTAAATCAATACAAGAAGCAACAAAAGAATGAGTGCATGAGTTATTACCAGTCTTAACCAAAGTACCAATACCAGAAGGCTTATTGAGAGATTTAGATACGGACCTAAGTCGTTCCAGTTCCTCACGACGAATAGTAGTAAACTCACCAGAAACATCTATGGGGTTGACTTACCAAACTTATCCTGAACCTGTTGCTTTCCATGAAGACGGTAACAAACCTCTTTTGTGTGACCTGGTCTTTTACAATAGTTACACCCTATGAAGCACCGACACTTCAAAAACCCTGACGTGTCGTGTCCGACACTTCCCGACACTCTCGGACACTCCGACACTCCAACGTGCATTATAGAAATTCAAAAAAAGGTTCAAATGTTGATTTGCGTTGAGTTTTTAGTTCCAACTATTAGATTCGTTGGATTACGATTATCATTTTATTGAGTTTAATATAAATATTTGGGATATGTTATGTTTCTTTGCAAAATTTATGAATATTATAGGTTTAGATTCATTTTTTTGTTAAATTATTGAATATTAAATATAATATATACTACATAAATTAAAAATATTATTTAATATCAAAACGTGTCCTAACGTGTCGAAATCTAACATTTTTTAGAATTAACGCGTCGGAGTGTCGTGTCGTATCGTGTCACGTGTCCCGTATCGGTATCGGTGCTACATAGGTTACACCAATGCCCCTCTTTTCTAGGCTTAGGAGGAAAAGACCTTGGAGGTGGCTTAGCCGAGACCATAGCAAACCCGTTAGTGGGCTCAGAATCAGAAGAAGTTGGAGTAGTAACTTTAGATGAGAGTATAATAGATCCTTCGGACATTTTGGTATCCATCATGACAGCCCCGCGACTTTCTTCACCCTTGACGGTGTGAAAAACTTCAGATTGGGAGGTAATTTTTCCTTACCAAGAATTTGAACCCGAATAGGGTCATATTCTGAGTTGAGCTCACAAAGAAAGTAAAAAATCCAACTTCTTTCAATAGAGGTGGCCAGATTGGCTGCATCCTTGCTACACTTCATCTTCAAACTTTGGTATTGATCAAGCTTAGTCCACAATGCTTTTAAAACGCCATAATACTCTGTCACAGAGAAAGAGCCTTGCTTGGTAGAAAAAAAATCTTATTTTGCAGATCATAACAGGTGGCGACATCTTGTTTCATTGAATAGGTCTGCTTAAGAACATCCTAGATCTCAAGAGCAGTAGGTAAGAACATGCAATGTTGACTAACCTCAGGAGTCATAGAGTTCCATAGTCACGTCATAATAAGTGAGTCTTCATCATCCCAATCAGCAAATGTTGGAGCTGTTTTGGCAGGAACAGGTCCTTTAATACGAGCAACTTTACGACGTCCTTTGAGGATGGTACGAACAACCTGGGACTATTGTAAATAATTCTTACCAGTACGATGGTAATTCTAATGAAGAGCAGGAAGATCGTACGGAGAAAGAATAGCCATCGGGCTTGTAATAGATGGTTGACCAATTGAAGACTGACTGATTGGAGTGTCTTCAACGTCTGACATATCACTGACAAGAGAATCAAGACGATCGGAACCTTAAAAGGTCTTCCCTTTTTACATCGAACAATTAAATGATGTCGGATCAAACAAACAAGGTCAGATCCAGGAAGAGCAAGAAGAGACGAGCATAACAGAAGTGGTCCAAGGCCAAGAACCACTGTCACGCGCTGGTGAAGCTGTCGGCGCATGGGCTTCACGCGCAGAGAGGAGGGTGGCGTGTGGAGGTGCATGTTAGGTCCGTTGGGGGCTTTTTAGGGTAAGGTCGTCCGGTGAGCACGTCCGTGTCTGTGGCTGGTCGGAGTCAAAAGGTAACCGGAATAGTACTGTTTTGGCGTCGGAACAGTGTTGTACTCATGTTTCGGAGCTGTTCCGGTCGTCTGATGAAATCGAAACCTCCGTAGAATGATAGATCTGAGAAAATAGAGTGAAATAGGGGTCCTCACGGTCCAAAAAGGTCCCCGGAAAATTTTTCCGGTGGCGGCTTTGTGGCGGCGAGAGGCTAACAGGTTTTGTGGCGGTGATTCGCGGAAGCAGAGTCCTCAGAATCGAGAGCTGTAATACCAACTTGAATTTAATAATATTGAATTGTATAATATATGTACAAGAGCTCTCTATTTAAAGAGTACTGAAAGACCTAATGGGCTAAGCCCAAAAATATACTTCTAGAGTATTCTAGTTATTACAAATAAGGGAAAACATTTTCTCATGTTGCATGAGAATTCAATTCTCATGTTGTGACCCTTCGATTTGCGTGCAAAACTTTTCTTTTTTTTTTCTTTTTTAATAAATGTGGGATCCACCACTAGTTGAGTCACAACATGAGAATTGAATTCTCATGTCACATGAGAAAATCAAATCCCTACAAATAAATATATAAAATTCTAATATTTACAAGGTTATCCTACGTAATGATATAGTTTATTCGCTTTGTTGCTATGTTGTTCTTCACAGATAAAAAGGCTTCAATTACTGCTTACTGTCAAGGAGTCTGCTATGGATGTACCAGCCAACCTGGATGCTAGGAGGCGTATAACTTTCTTCTCTAATTCTTTGTTTATGGATATGCCACCTGCTCCCAAAGTTCGGAATATGCTGTCCTTCTCGTAAGCCCAATTCATCTTGAACTTGATTCACATATTGGAGCATCATTTTGTGATTTACTATTGAGTAAATTACACTCAATTACCTTGTGTTTTCTCAAAATGATAAGAAATACTAAAAGGGACTATAAATTACACTCCTGCTTATTTTTGTACCTGAGTTTGACTTGACATCATTAATTATCTCAGAAGGAAAACAAAAAGGTTAATATGATATATACTAAATAGCATTTTGAAGTTCAACATACATGTACCGGATGTAATCTCTATCTAAAATGTTATTGACATATTATTATCTTGGCTTTGTAGTGTCTTGACACCATACTATGATGAACCTGTTCTTTTCTCCCTGGAGCATCTGGAAGAGCCAAATGAAGATGGAGTCTCTATCCTCTTTTACTTGCAAAAGATATTTCCAGGTTTCTCCATTTCCTCTAAATATCTTTGTCAAAGAACTGCTTGACCTAATAACTCAAGTTGTTGAGAGTCCAAAAATGGTTGTTGTAACTTAAGCATGTCCCGTCATGCAAAATGCTTGAAATGTGGTAAAAGAATAACTTGTACTGAAACCAAATACTTCTTTAACTAAAATTTTAATAAGATCATTAATGTAGGCACGGATTGAACCCTAGAACATTTAGTCTGTTTGGCTTTCATACCTCATCAAAGAAACACTTGACCTAATGTCTTAAACTGTTAAGCAAGGGCCACATACTTATTTTTGCCACCCAATTGATTGGTGACAGATCTAAAAACTTTAGGTGGAGGGGCAAGCACAGTAGAGATGGGTGGTTTTAAAATTTTCTTTCAAATTTACTCATTCATCCCCATTGTGGAGTCATAGTTTGAAACATAAAGGGAACAATTAATGGGGGCATTAACCTCCTTATCAACAACTTGGGTCCATCATTGCTAATGATGTACTTTCTTTCTATCATACCACACTCTGTGGAATGCTTTAATATACTCTTGCTTCTGATCATGATTTACTGCAGATGAATGGAAACACTTTCTTCAACGTTTTGACTGCAAGAGTGAAGATAAACTCAGAGGAGAGTTGGAAGAAGAACTCCGTTTATGGGCATCATACAGAGGCCAGACATTAACCAAAACTGGTACAAATTTCTTCCTCTCCCTCTGTCAATTTCTGTGATAGATATATAATTTAATGTTCTATTTTCCATTGTATAATTATGAATACCCTCTGTGTATTTTCACTGCCCTCTTACCGAGTGAAGTCCGAGGCATGATGTATATCCGACAAGCATTGGAGCTACAGGCTTTTCTTGATATGGCAAAGGATGAAGGTATGTGGAGAAAGATTCATTAAGAGAGAGAGAGAGAGAGAGAGACAGAGAGAGAGAGATTATAACCTTATCTATTATACAGCTCATTTTAATATTGTTGTTTCAATTGATTAACAGATTTAATGAAAGGTTATAAGGCTGCTGAACTAGAGAAAAAGGAAAATCCAAATAGTGAGCGGTCGCTATGGACACAATGTCAATCATTAGCTGACATGAAGTTCACATATGTAGTTTCATGTCAACAATATAGTATTCACAAGCGATCTGGGGATCCTAGGGCCAAAGAAATTTTAAAGCTAATGACTAAGTATGTCTCTCAAATCTACCTCCTTGTTATATCTTATGCAAGCAATGTCCTGTTACATTTAGTAATAGCATTATAATTGCAGGTATCCATCTCTTCGAGTTGCTTACATTGATGAGGTTGAAGAGCACAGCAAAGATTCGTCCGGAAAAACAGATAAAGTTTATTATTCAGCTCTGGTGAAAGCTGCTTTACCAGCAAAATCAATTGATTCATCTGAAACAGTTCAAAGTTTAGACCAGGTATTGTTCATAGACCATTCCTGAAATTATGATAATTGGTGAAAATTCTGCATACTGTAAAGCCTACTTTTGAAAGTTCAATACTAAATAAACCAAAATTCATATAGTCATACACAAGAGTGACAACAATTTCTACAACAAAAGCATGAGGAAATTGTTTCCAGCTCCTAGTCATGTTTTGTGGAGCCCAGATTATAATATTTGGTTATTTTTCCCTTTCCAATGGTTCATTTATAACAAGCTTAAAGCTTAGTGAGCTTTAACTTGATGGCGTGTGTCAGAATATGTGGAAAACATCTCATAATATATTCATTATATGTGGGGTATAATTTAGAGTATCTTAGATTATCTCCTAGGATTTGTTTCCATATACTCTTATATTTCATGATTTGTTTCCTCATTTGACGTCTTCTACTAGTATAAATAGAGCTTTGTACTTTGTCTTTTTGTATCATATTTTAACACATCCTTTAAATCAAATCAATATCAATTTCATATTATTCGGTATTTATTTTCTCTTTTCTTCCTTCTCTATCTAAATTTCTATAACAGTGAAAATGATCAAACAAATTCTAGATGGATGGATTTTTCTCAAATATATGTGGCCCTAGCTAAAGAAGAAATATCCAGGCACTATGATATATCTTTACATTAACAATGATTTCCAATATGTTATTTGGTTATTTTGGTGTAGGTAATTTACAGAATAAAGCTTCCAGGGCCTGCAATATTGGGGGAGGGAAAGCCAGAAAATCAAAACCATGCCATCATTTTCACACGTGGTGAAGGCTTGCAAACAATTGATATGAATCAGGTCTTACTATATTTTTATGTTAAAGAAAGAAGGGAAAGCGAGCTTTTGAAAAAAATTCAGAATACTAAGTATTCATGTAACAGGATAACTATATGGAAGAAGCTTTCAAAATGAGGAATTTGCTGCAAGAATTTCTCGAACAACATGGTCCAAGATTTCCAACTATACTTGGCCTCAGAGAGCATATATTTACTGGCAGGTATGATCCGTTGTATTAATTTCTACATGGTTTCTGGTATCATTTCTGATATAAGCAAAATCATATGAATAGATGCAGTTAATCATAATCTTTATGTCCCTTATGTTTCTTGCAGTGTTTCATCCCTTGCATGGTTTATGTCCAATCAGGAGCATAGTTTTGTGACAATTGGACAACGATTATTGGCTAACCCCCTGAAGTAAGTTTTTATTTATTTATTTATTTTTTAATTGTTTCATTAATTATTGGTTGTTTATAATGACATGTTACAAAACACTAACCTAATACTCTTATTTATACTAATAATCTAGGTTAAGTACTGATCTAGGTTAGCTAGTTCAGGCTGACACAGTAAGACTACAAGATATTAGAAGGCTCCTTTAACAATAAGAATTCTCGTTTTCTTTAATTGTTTATGAAACCAAATAGAGCTTAGCTACCTACTTTTTTGGTATTTTCCTATAGCATGATTATGTAAAAATAAAAGTTTAAGTTGACCATTTTAATGATCTGTTTCTCATAGAGCTATCATTCCGGTATTTAAGTTGTCGCTTGTCATCAATTTCCTGAGCCAGAAATAAAAGATAGATGCCTGGATTTGGTTTGTAATTTTATATCAAATTCGTCACAGAAAAGCAAGATTAGTTAAGAATAGACTAATGCTAAATACAACCGAAGAAAATTCAGATGCCAATAGTCAATTGGTTTTCAAATGGCTCAGATTTAGATTTTATGCATTGACATTAGGTCGAACAGAAAAAATTAGAATGTGTTTGATAGGACACCACCCTTAAACCACCTCTAAAGGTATATTCCAGAAGAAGCTGAGTCAGCAAGGCAGTTAGAAGCAAATAAGAGTGGAAGGCAAGTCTGTTAGTGTCACACATGAGAAGCAACACCGGAATGAAGGGAAATAATTAGTATAAATAGGAAATAGTAGAAGGATGGAGGCATCTTTTGGACTTGGGACTTTTGGGCACCTTTTTGGTGATTTGGGAGAGTCTAGAGCCTCTCGAATGCTCTAGCTTATAGTTTCTTTCATTTTCTTGTATTTTCTTACACTTTCCTTTCCAAAATAGTTTGTATTTCTGCACTTTGATATAAAATACAATGTTTCATTCATATTTTCTGGTTCTGTTACTTTGGTTCCTATCAATTGGTATCAGAGCACTCCGATCCTAGGGGTGCTTTGAACTTAGCTATTATAAAAAAAAAATAAAAAAAAATGGAAAAGCTATTTCGCTCAAGCAGAATTCCTATATTTTCTGGTGAGGAAGATGCGTGGGGATGGTCAATCCAGGCCGAGCAATATTTTCAGGCATATGAAATTCCAGACAATGAAAAGCAAAAAGAAGCTGTGAAGCGATTCACCGGGAATGCTCACATTTGGTATCGATTCTGGACCTGGGATAACCCAAAAGCTAGCTGGTGGATATTTTTAAAAGCACTCTTCAACGAATTCCAACCAGAAATCTGTTTGGTAGATGATGAAGCCAAATCACTTGCAGCAGAAACAGTCACGTCTAAAAAGGAGAAGGCTGAAGGTGATTGGAAGGAGAATGAGGAGATTCAAGAATCCCTTAGATATGCAGAAAACGAATCTTGAAATCAAAGACGAAGATGCAGGAAACGTCTTTACCGGAGAAGGTGGAAACCTATGGTGGTTCGACAGATAACTATGGGGCATTGAAGGAGACCAGAGAACTTCTACAATGCACAGGCAAGAAAAAATTGCAGAAACAGACCATGGAAGTAAAAGAGATCGAGGAAATTCATGATGCCATGGATGAGAGAGACGAGGGGAATGTTTCCATGAAAAAGGTGCAAGATATGTTAAAGCCACAAACGATTGACGAGGTGGAACTTCCACCACCATTTCTTAAGCTTCCAAAAGTGGTTATGGGTTTGGAGGGGGCAGCACTGCATAGCCATGGAAGAGAGAAGCGGCTGGGAATGTGTAAGAGGTTGAAAGAAGATCTGATTAGGGCAAATAAGGAGTTGGGCCATGTTCTATTCTCAGCCCAATTCAAAGAGAATGATTTTGCAAACAAGGAGTTGGGCCATGTTCCATTCTCAGCCCAAAATTTTAAATAAGGTATTAAAGACTTAGACCAATTCAAAAAGAATGACTACCATATGCTTATTTTATGTACGGAGTGGGCCATGGATCCATTGATCCACTTTTTTACCCAATTGCAATCCCTAACATGCAATGGGGACAACCGCGGGGAACGTTGCAGGGATCGATTTCATCTAGTTTCTATAGCTACAGGGACGGTCCGTGACATAGCTCTTACAAATGATGGTGCATTATTTTATTGGGTCTCGGCATATCTTGATCTTAGAGGCCAACAATCGTATGCAATCTGTGGCGTGAATATGGCAGAATCAAATATGCATTATGCCCAAACCCATCAACATGGTTTTCGTCCATTGGTTGAAGGTATAGCAAGTTCATTCTTTATAGAGGCATTGGTTGGATCAAGGGGTGCCGATGATCATATATATTCCAAATTCTTGGATGTGGCAGCACTAGAGGGTGCAACAAAATTTCTGGATATTGGTAGTATTATGACCGGTGTGGCAAGGAAGACGGAGAATATTACTACTGCAGGGACTCTGGAAAGCTTGTTCACAAAACCAAATGAAGAAATAGAAGAATGGCAATGGGATCCCGGTGGAGGATATATTGCCTCATGCGTTAGTTGGCCATTACATTTCAAGCAATGGGACTCGGGAATATGATCATCACCTTGAGGACAAGGTGATTGTTTGGGGGGGGGGGGGGGGAGTATTGATAGGACACCACCCTTAAACCACCTCTAAAGGTATATTCTAGAAGAAGCTGAGTCAGCAAGACAGTTAGAAGCAAATATGAGTGGAAGACAATTCTGTTAGTGTCACACATGAGAAGCAACACTGGAATGAAGGGAAAGAATTAGTATAAATAGGAAATAGTAGAAGGATGGAAGCATCTTTTGGACTTGGGACTTTTGGGCACTTTTTTGGTGATTTGGGAGAGTCTAGAGCCTCTCGAATGCTCTAGCTTATAGTTTTTTTTAATTTTCTTGTATTTTCTTACACTTTCCTTTCCAAAATAGTTTGTATTTCTGCACTTTGATATAAAATACAATGTTTCATTCATATTTTTTGGTTCGTGTACTTTGGTTCCTATCAGTGTTTTAACAACTTCAATGCTAATACCTAGCTAAACTAGCAGCTCATGTAAGATAACTTTGGATTTTATATTGCCAAGTTACATCATGGGCATAGAATAAAAAAAAAAAACCACTCCCTAAACCCGACTAGCGTGTGTGGGGTGGAAGTAATCCTTCTACGCAGTCTTATCCTTGCATAATTACAAAGAGGTTGTTCTTTGGATTTGAACCCATGACTTTTCAGTCATGAAGGAGCAACTTTACCACTGCTCCGGTTCGCCCCCTTTGCAATTATAAATGAGGGGAAAGGAATGAGGAAGGGGAGAGAGAGAGGGGGCGTGGAATGTTTTCAAAGAGTGTAGTGATTTAATCATATGATACTGAGATTCAAGGGGGAAAAAAATAACTTTTAGCAGTAGCTGCCCTAGTTCTTCTAATCACAAATCTAAAGTTAAAAAAAAAAAAAATTCAAACTCAAAAGTAGACAGAATATTAATAGTAGTTATATTTTCCTTCTTTTATTTCTGATGTCTCCCTTCTTTCTTTATGTCAAGGTTGGACAAGGTACTGTTTTACAATTCACATGTTATTCAGTTGAAGTGTTTAGTCCTCATGTCTCTGTTGGCTGTGTCCATTATTGTGTGAAATTCTTAGTAATGTTTTTGTGCTTTTCATTCAGAGTGCGGTTCCACTATGGCCATCCAGATGTATTTGATAGACTTTTCCACCTGACAAGAGGGGGTGTAAGCAAGGCTTCTAAGGTCATCAACTTGAGTGAGGATATATTTGCAGGCATGTGTTTTAGTTTCTCTTTCTGTATGTGCATAACTTGTTCCCATTTCTTTCAGATAAGTATCAGAATTATAAATTTCTCCCAATGATTTGCAGGTTTCAATTCTACATTACGTGAAGGCAATGTCACTCATCACGAGTACATACAAGTTGGTAAAGGAAGGGATGTGGGTCTTAACCAGATATCAATGTTTGAGGCAAAGATAGCTAATGGGAACGGTGAACAAACAATGAGTAGGGACATATACAGGCTTGGTCACCGCTTTGATTTCTTCCGTATGCTATCTTGTTATTTCACCACCATTGGCTTCTATTTCAGTACCCTGGTATACTTGGAACTTTCCTTACTTGTAGAAATGTAGCATATATGAATATGATCTATAATAAGTACTGACTTTGTTTTTGACAGCTAACTGTCCTCACAGTTTATGTATTCCTTTATGGCCGCCTCTATCTTGCCCTTAGTGGACTTGAAGAAGGGCTGAACAAACAGAGAGCTATTCGAGAGAACAAAGCTCTTCAAGTGGCTCTTGCTTCTCAGTCTGTTGTGCAAATAGGATTTTTGTTGGCCTTGCCTATGTTGATAGAAATTGGCTTAGAGAGGGGCTTTCGTTCGGCGTTAAGTGAATTTGTACTAATGCAACTACAGTTGGCTCCTGTATTTTTCACATTTTCTCTTGGAACAAAAACACACTATTATGGAAGGACATTGCTTCATGGGGGTGCACATTACAGAGGCACTGGTCGTGGTTTTGTGGTATTTCATGCCAAGTTTGCTGATAATTATAGGCTCTATTCTCGCAGCCATTTTGTTAAAGGAATTGAATTGATGATTCTGCTTGTGGTCTACCATATATTTGGCCATTCCTACAGAGGAGTGGTTGCCTATATTTTAATTACCATAACCATATGGTTCATGGTAGGAACATGGCTTTTTGCTCCCTTCCTTTTCAATCCATCAGGCTTTGAGTGGCAGAAGATAATTGATGACTGGACTGATTGGCATAAATGGATTAGCAGCCGCGGAGGTATTGGTGTGCCTCCTGAAAGAAGTTGGGAATCCTGGTGGGAAAAGGAGCAAGAGCATCTCCAGTACACCGGAAAGGGTGGTCTTGCTGCTGAAATAATATTATCCTTCCGTTTTTTCATATATCAATATGGGCTTGTGTATCACCTGTCAGTCACACATACGAATCAAAGTGTTCTGGTAATTCTTTTTTTCTCATATGGCCTTAGGAGTACTCCTTTGGCTAATGATCCTAACAACTATGATATCAATTTAATTGTATTTACTATTTGCTTACAGGTTTATGGTGTTTCATGGATGATAATCATTCTAATATTGGGTTTAATGAAGGTGAGAATTCAGACTTTCATATTTGTATCTTCAAAAGTTGTGTGATTCTTTGTTCAGGGAATTCTACTGAATGCTTCCACATGCAGACCAGCTGAAAAAAAAAACTCTTGTTAATAAACATCATTTATGAGTTTTAAGCATTATGTTACTAGAAAAAATAATAAGTACACTCATAAATAACAAAACAAAACCAAATAGTCCACTAATAAGCATTATGTTTAGTACTTGATAATTTGGAACAATCAAGTATTAAAAGCTCGTATCCACATAATATGTCATCTTTTCATCAATTTGTAAGGTCATTCTCTTCGTTCTCATTTTGTTCATGACCGTGTAGACATATTTATATGAATCTTTTCTCACTGCGTAATAGTTAACAAAATATTGGTGTGGAACAAGCTAGAGATGAAAAATAATGCAAGCAACACTCTTTATCTATTACACCCCTCATACATCCCTTTCTAATTCTTTCTTCTTTTTTTTACCTGTTGAATTTGTCTCTGAATCTGTGATTTTATATTAGCCCTTTCAATGCTATCATGCTGCATTTTTGCAGGGTGTATCTCTTGGAAGGCGCCGCCTCAGTGCAGACTTTCAGCTTTTGTTTCGATTGATTAAGGGTTCTATTTTCATAACATTCCTTACCATCTTCATAGTATTGATAGCAGTTGTCGGAATGACGATTAAGGACATAGCTGTCTGCATTCTTGCAGTCATGCCAACAGGCTGGGGGTTGCTGCTGGTCAGTAAATATTTTTTCTTAACCTTTTTTCTTTTTCTTCTTCTCCTTCTCTCCCTCTTTTTACTTAATCTATTTAAAGAACCAATTCAACCCATGTTAGGTGAAGGTAATATTTATGGTTTTATATTATTTTTCTCTAACATGTTTCCTCACACAAGAGTCCATTAGAATCGAACGGTGGACAATGCAGAGGCCCATCTACTTGCTCAGAAATTTCAAAACATTAAATTATTTATTAATAGAATAGAGGTGTTGAGGATCAAATTCATGACTACTTGGTCACAAAGTCATATAAAGAATCAATCCAACTTAAAAGCTTAAGCTATTAGGTGAAGGTCAAGTTACGGTTTTATATTTATATTTCTCTGACAATCTATTCTTGCTTTTATATGAGTTTGTCGTCCCTGACCTCAATTAGTTTAGGATAAAGATTATGTTAATGTTGTTGCATTTTATTTATTTATGTGGCATCTATCTTTTGTCAAATCCTCTACATGCTTGAAATTTCATTGTTAAAAAAGAAAACAAGTGATAGCTCAATATATTTTGCTCATAATCATGTTTGAGAATTTACTCATTATATTTTCTTTTCCTTTATTTTTTCGGCTCCAAAAGATTGCACAAGCTTGTAAGCCTCTCATTGCAAAAGCTGGGTTTTGGGGGTCAGTTCGTGCACTAGCTCGTGGATATGAAATAATAATGGGGTTGCTTCTCTTCACACCAATTGCTTTCTTGGCATGGTTCCCATTTGTTTCAGAGTTTCAAACTCGAATGCTTTTCAACCAAGCTTTCAGTAGAGGTTTACAGATTTCTCGTATTCTTGGTGGACAAAGAAGGGATCGCTCCTCCAACAACAAAGAGTGATTATAACCCAACATATATCCAACAACAAAGAGTTTCATTTTGATCTATTTTATGTTAAAACTTTATACATTATCTATCATCCAATCACCTTGCTATTTATATCATACAAAAAAAGTTTGACTTCAAAGGATATTTTTGTCATATTCGTTTAGTACAACACAGGATTGAATAATGGTAAAAAAAATTATAGGGGCATTCGATCAAAGTAAAATGTTTGTATATTCATAGTTGCAATTTGTATGTGGATCATATGCTTGAGCATAGCAAGGCTCTAATATGTAAATGGTGGCAGCTTTTCTGATTTCTATATTGTTTAGATGCCTTTCAATGACCCTCCTCTTCTCTTTGTTTCTCTCTTTCTTCCCTTTGTTTATATTTTATATTTGGAAAAATGTGTATCATTTTAAAAGACACAAAGCTATCTCATTTTAAGTGAGAGAAAGAGATAAATCATAGGAAGAGAGTGGAGGGAAGTTTTAAAGATGTGGGATTCATCTCTTTATGGAAGTGAAAGGATGTAAGGTGTGTCATTTAAAATGACATTTTATTCCCTTTATATTTTAGCCAAAAGCTGCTTTTTTTTTTCATTACAAAAAAAAAAAAGCACTTCTATTATAAAATCCATTTAGATATCTACTTTTAAAAAATATATAAGTCACAGAAAGTAAAAGAAAAAATAAAATTTGAAAGTTAAAAATTTTAGCTTTAAAAAAAATAGAAATTAAAAGCTAAATAAAATTTTCAAAAACCAATTTTTTTTTTTAAATCTAAATAACTTTAACTTTTGTAAAAATATTTTTAAAATAAATAAGATATAAAAAAGTTTTTTTTTAATAAGACAATTCAAATGGGCCTCTAGTGATAATGTTGAAATCCTAATGAGATGTCTAATTCTTTTGATCCAAGTATATTTATATATGTTCTTTTTAATTATTTCGATTTGTTTAAATCTTTCACGTTATATATTTTTTGACTAAACCATACTTTTCATATTTTCATTTTATTTTAATTTTTAATTATATATAATAATTATATTTTGCTTTATTTGAAATAAATTTATTCAAATTCATCTGAGATGTCAACCTCCTTAAACTAGGAATTTATCATGACATTTACTATAATATAAATTACAAAAAAGATTAAAAAAAAATCTTAAATTGGAAGAAATATGAGTCTCAAAATATAAATCATGATCTTTATTAAAGAATGAGGATAACAGAGCAGGTGAATTTATACTTAAATTTGAAATAAGGTAACATTATCATTTGAGTTATCATTTGCTGCAATATTATTATTTACAATGTTCCTCATTGATGTCGCAAGGACATGTGATGATCCCATTAAACCATTGAAGAGTATGTAAACAGTTAAAGAAAGCGTTATGAATTGAGGAAGTCTTGACCCAACAATCAAGTGTGATTAACTGGGGACTGATTCTAGGTGATTGATTAGAGTTTGATTGAGGGATGATTGATCAACAATAGCATAGGCTTGAAATATTCCTCTAGCATCTATTATAAAATTAGGGAAAAATGTTTGTTATTTTAAATGACATAAAAAGTTATGTCATTTTAAGAGAGAGATAAACACAAAATAATAATTTTTTATTTAAAATTTAAATTAAAAAAAAATCACTTACTTCCATTTCTTGTGTCTATCTCTCCTAAAATGACATAACTTATGTCATTTAAAATAATAAACATCGTACCCTATAAAAAGGTATAAAATGGGGACAATTTATAACATCTAACTTTTCAACATGGTATCAAAGTACTATCACAGACAGTTTCAGCTACACAGTATTGTTTACTATCATTTTTCTCATTTAAGGTTTAGAAGCCAAAGTAGTTTACAATTTAGTTGTCATATCTCTTTTTGCCGCATCAAAGATTGGTCCTGTAGATAATAAATGGGAAGATCCGAAAAGAAAGCAGGTTCCAGCAAAATTGTTGTACTGTGTCTTTGATGATGATCCCTGTATCATTTTCGTTGTTGCACCACCATCCAAGTTTATAGAGATAGGGATACTGAGATAGGATAGAGTAAGACTACATTTTCACAGAGTCATATTTTGATATCCAAAAAATGAAATGAAATGAAATGAAATGAAATTAAAAGAAAAAGAAAAAGAAAAAATTATTGCCACTAGCACTTACTAAAGATAAATAATTTAAAATATATGTACATGGTCATAACGACCTTTTAGTACATATACTCATATAATAAGGCTAGTTTCCCAAAAAGAAAAGCTTCTACTATCTTTCTCTCTATATGATCTACATAAACTGAAATCGTTTACAAGGATTTTTGCAAATTAACAAGAGAAAAAAATGACAACACTGCTGAGAACTTCAGAATCCATAACATTAGCAGTAGCCTTCTTCACATTTGCTAGCTCTGAATTCATATTAGATACAACTTGTAGGCCAAGAAGCCTCCTACACTTGGCATCTTCACGGATCATGGACGTGATATTTTTTAGGGTTTTATAATTCTCATGTTGTAGGAGACTTGAAATCTTATGTTGTAGAGATAAAAAACATGTGGGACCCATGTATTTGAAAAAATTATATGTAGGACCCATATCAGCACGGAAATCGAAGGGTGTGTAGGAAAATTTCAATTCTCATGTTGAATGAGAATTATAAAACTCTATTTTTTAACATCCCTCCCACTCTTGCTAGTCCAGAGTTCTGCCTGCTACATTTAAAGAAAATTCAGTAATCAAGAATGACAAAAGGTATGCATTCAATCACTGCTTAGAATCTTTTATGTACAGAAGAATACCCTGAAGATCTTTTTCTACATAAGCTTTGTATCTCATCTCTTATATAGTCTTTGATTCTAATTCACATGAAGTGCTTTGCCTCCCTTAAAATCCACCAATGAATTGAAATTGGAAACACTATGTTGTCTGAAGGCCTAATTTCATTAATTTATACCAAAGGAATGAGAACTGATGTCTACTGCAAGTTGCCAAATAAGTATTTAAAAGGATTTCTGCCATCAAAGGATATAATAATGGGTTTTATAATTCTCATTCAACATGAGAATTACAATTTTCCTATACACCCTTTGATTTTCGTGCTGACATGGGTCCTACATATAATTTTTTCTAACATATGGGTCCCACATACTTTTTATCTCTACAACATGAGATTTCAATTCTCCTTCAACATGAGAATTATAAAACCCTATAATAATACATAGTGGTTTCTGCTTAGAAGAAGCATTAACAGTTAACGTTGCTGATAAGTTTACACCAAAAAGAAAACATATCTGATAAGTGATAACTAGAACTTTGAAGGCATTAAGTTAATAGTAGGTAAACAAACAATCTCTCAAATTTAATTGAACCTGTAATGCTTATGGTATCCAGAGTTAGACCAGCTAAATTGTGTTTAAAAAAAATTCAAGTTACAAGAAGAATCAAATTTTTAGCGTGCTGCAAACAAGGATTAACCCCATTTTTTTTAGGAACATAAACATATCATTTTTATTTTGGAGGCATAGATAGCAATAGCTAGATTTTGTAGCCCAGATAGGGAAGCTGAGATTTGAACCTAGGTCTTCTACCCAGCTGGTATAGGCTTGGACCACTTGTGATTGCTTCAGGTAAACTCCATATCAGAATCTTAAACTGCATTTCATGATTTAATATATTTGTCAACTAATATGGAAGTCACAAAAAAAAGAAAAGAACTGGAAAGATAATATTGTATTTTATTGTGGCTAAGTCGAAGCAAGACTGAGTATCTGAAGTGTGAGTTTTTTCTGGTACGAGATGGGGACCAAGAGCCCGTGCATTTAATTGGTCAAGATGTACCCAAAAAAGATGTTTTTAAATACTTGGGCTCTATTTTACAAAAAGGTGGAGAGATTGATGAGGATGTAAATCATAGAATCAGAGCAGGGTGGATGAAATGGCGCAATACATCTGGGTTTTTGTGTGACCGCAAAATCCCCCTTAAGTTAAAAGGAAAATTCTATAAAACGGCAGTAAGACCGGCAATGCTATATGGAGCGGAATGCTGGCCAGCACATAGGCAACATGAGCATAAGATGGGAGTAGCAGAGATGAGGATGTTAAGGTGGATGTGTGGTTACACAAAGATGAATAAGATAAGAAATGAAGATATTTGACGAAAGGTCGGAGTAGTACCGGTTGCCGAGAAGATGAGAGAACATAGATTGAGGTGGTTTGGGCACGTGATGAGAAGGCCCCTGGATGCTCCTGTAAGAACAGAAGTTTGTTACCAAGAGCTCAACACAAAAAGAGGCAGAGGTCGGCCGAAACTTACTTGGGGGAAGGTAGTAAAACAAGATTTAATTGAGTGGGATATAGATTGGCGGACGGTGTGTCTTAGAACGGAATGGAGAAAAGCTATAAGTATGGTGGAGGGTTAGACCCGTGGTTATTCCTATGTTCCAAATGGTCCTTTTTTAGTCCTTTTCCCCTTCATTTCCCCCACTTCTTCTTGTCCATTTCTTTTTCACTTTTATTTATTTATATATAAATATATATATATATTTATTATTATTATTTTTATTTTATTTTTTCTACAATTTTATATCTTTCATGTGGGTTCATCTATCACCGACCCCAATTAATTTGGGATAAAGGTGATGTTGATGATGATTGTGGCTAATGAAATTTGATGCTCAACTCATATATCCGGCTGGGATTTCTTAAGCAATTACAGTCACCCAATGATAGCTTTTAACATCTACTTCTATGCATAACAACACATGATAACTTCACATGCAATTTCATACATGCAACAACATTTTAAATACCATCAATTATCAGAGGAAGTCATC
Source organism: Gastrolobium villosum (assembly GCA_032173675.1). Lineage (NCBI taxonomy): Eukaryota > Viridiplantae > Streptophyta > Magnoliopsida > Fabales > Fabaceae > Gastrolobium > Gastrolobium villosum. The sequence goes on along the minus strand of JAVKPL010014913.1, from coordinate 12,627 downwards.
AAACATTATAACTCCTGAAATACTTAGATTAATCAAGTTCATTCAAGCCTTGGGCTGAATACACGAAAGGAAAAAGAACTCAAACTCAATACAGCATATATATGCTAATTTGTAAAATAAAGTTTTACCCGATGACAATTTTGGTGAGTTATGCTTCGATATTGCACAAAAACAATGTCAATTCGTTGAATGGCTTGGACAACTCCTCTTTGTAGCTATGAAGAACTTGGAAGTATGATTCCTAATTCACGTATCACAGCAACGACAAATATTCCTAATTCACGAAAAGCAGAAGGCAAGTACACGAATCAGGTTTATTTTTGTTATAAATTAATTTTTCGTCTCCCCAAGAAAGTGAGAATATCACTCTGGATGGTATTTTTCAGTAATGTTCCAATCACAATTTACACACAAAAAAGAATCCAGGACATCCTCATTTTCCCAGTATTATTTTATCAAATGTTGTATCAAACAAGGACTTTTTAGAAACTCATCTCCGTTAAGAACTTTTTTTGTTTTTTTTTTTTTGGACACAAAGAACTTTTTTAAATAACTGTTCCTAACAAATCTTTATATCATTAAATGCTTAATTATTAATGCATACCATTTAAATTTTGTAATATTTGTAAAAAGTAATATAATATTAATCATAAAAATATCTTTTATGTTATACATACATTTATACATAATATAATTAATGGGATAATAAAAGAATAAAGTTATTCATATTTAAAATTTTCTTTTGTTGTGGTCGAAGTCTGTATTATTTGAATAATTAAATATTTTTACAATATTAATAATATATATACCACATGTCGCGTTGTGCACTGTTAGATTGAATACTCAAATGACTCCACACACTATAATAACAGTTGCGTCTCATGAATGACTCTACCAAATGGACAATAGCTAAAGTTGGCTATCAGCCTCATTAGATGTTCTATATCCATAAATTGAATTAAATTCAAGCTCAGGGCAGAAATGCATAGACACACTCACACACTATGTAACACCGATACCGATACGGGACACGTGACACGATATGATACGACACTCCGACACGTTAATTCTAAAAAATGTTAAATTTCGACACGTTAGGACACGTTTTGATATTAAATAATATTTTTAATTTATATAATATATATTATATTTAACATTCAATAATTTAACAAAAAGATGAATCTAAACCTATAATATTCATAAATTTTGTAAAGAAACATAACATATCCCAAATATTTATATTAAACTCAATAAAATGATAATCGTAATCCAACGAATCTAATAGTTGAAACTAAAAACTCAACGCAAATCAACATTTGAACCTTTTTTTGAATTTCTATAATGCGTGTTGGAGTGTCGGGGAGTGTCCAAAAGTGTCGGGAAGTGTCGGACACGACACGTCAGGGTTTTTGAAGTGTCGGTGCTTTATAGCTCACACACACCGCAAATAAACAATTGGCAACAAATTAACATTTCTCAATAAGAAGTGAAAGGAATAAAATACACATCTTCAAGTAGGTAACGATGAAATCTGAATTTGATTATCAAATTCTCCATTCGATAAATATGAATTTCAATAGAATCTTTTCTATTGCGCTCCAAGGAAGTTGCTTCGTATATCCCAACAAAATTTCATTGCAATGAGCATTTAAGATTAACTATCAAGGGAAAAAAAAAAATTGTAACACGAAAGCAGAAACAATGCACATTGGAAGAATGTTAGTATAATGTGAAATTTTAATAAATTGCATATCCCATAGTATTTGTTCATCAAAGCTTTGTTCTACAACACCATATATAATAACAACTTTGTCTTTAGAAATAAAAACCAAAAAAGTATAGAGGGACTCCAATAATAACGGATAACTAATGTTGAAAATTTGAGTTTTATTCCAATAGCCATAGAAAAATAATCAGAAGGAAGAGTAATAAAAAAATTGCTTGAACGAAGTAGATTCCATCCCCACATATAACTGTGTAAGTCTAATTTTAAGTTCACTTATTCCCCAGGAAAATAATCACTTCAGCCATTAACATTGCAGCATTACGTTCTCAAGCAATAAGAAATTACAATCTAATTTTGAACCACCGGCAGTGATAGGAGGTTACTCCTATGATGAGTTCTTTGATCAAGAAATAGAAGGAATGAGAACTGAATAAAAGAAACTTTATTTCTGAATGAAAGAATGAACAACAATATTCTGAATACTTCCTTCCTAACAGAATCATCCTTATAACCGTATTCCTTGACACCTGTAATACAATTGGGCCTGACTATACAATTGGGCCACTGACTATACAATTGGGCCACTCATACTATACAACTACTATACAAGAAAACAACAACTACAACTACCTATCCATATTATAATCTTTGACCCACAAAGGTTCTCCTACTACTCTTTTGGGCCTAACCGTAACATTCGTCCCTGCTGCAATAGGAACCTTGTCCTCAAGGTTCATAAGTGGAAACCTGAATTCTGGGTAGTGCACCTTCAAATCTTCCTCATCTTCCCAAGTAGAATCTTCAGGAAGAGCATTAGTCCATTGAATTAGCCACTGACGTTGAACTCCTTTCTGCCCATTAATGTGCCGACTAGAGACAACTGCTAAAGGGGACTGTATGGGGCTATTCCCATTGCTGAATTCCGGTAAAGACAAAGCCATAGCTGTTACATCTCCTCGGTAAGGCTTTAGGACAGATATATGGAAGGATGGGTGAATTTTACAGCCATCAAGCAACCCAATCTTGTATGCAACCGGGCTGAGTACCTGAATTACTGGAAAAGGACCGAAAAATCTCTTGGCTAATTTCTGATTTCTCCTCCCTGCCACAGAGATTTGCCTATAAGGCTTCAATTTAACCAAAACTAAATCACCAACAGATAATTCCAACTCCCTTCTATGCTTATCAGCACACACCTTCATTCGGTTTTGAGCACCCCTCAAGTGATCCTTTAGCGTTTTCAACAGCCTATCTCGATGAACCAAGGTGGCATCCACTGCTTCAACTTGAACTAAACCCCTTGGATATGGTGGAATCATAGTAGGAACCTTACCATACAAAGCTTGGAAGGGACTCATTCCAATAGATGAATGAGTGGCAGTATTATAATGCAATTCTGCCCACCCCAAGTACAAAGACCAACGGTGGTTCTCATCACAACAAAAAGCTCGAATATATTGCTCAAGATACCTGTTAGTCACTTCCGTTTGCCCATCGGATTGAGGATGATAGGCTATACTAGTACATAGGATGGTGCCACTGTTCTTGAATAGTTGAGTCCAGAATTGACTTAGAAACACAGGATCACGATCAGATATTATTGTCCTTGGAAACCCATGAAGCTTAACTATCATCTCACAAAACAGAACAGCCACCTTGGCAGCAGTGTAAGGGTTGGACAATGCCCCAAAATGAGCATATTTAGTTAGACGATCAACCACTACTAAAATGACATTAAATCCTTTTGACATGGGCAATCCGGTAATAAAATCCACACACAAATCTTCAAATACTCCCTCTGGTATGGGTAAAGGCTGCAACAAACCCAATGGGGGAGCAGTGGTTGTTTTAATGATTTGGCATGTATGACATTCTTTGACAAAATCAGTTACATCCTTTCTAATTCCGAACCAGTAAAAAGTGGCTGTTATTCTCAGCAATGTGTGTGTGATTCCAGCATGTCCCCCAATAGGAGTGGTGTGTGCTTCCTTCAAAACAAGCTGACGTAAAGGGGAAAGAGAACCCAACAGAAAACGATGTTTATGGTAGAGAATTCCATCTCTATCCATTATATTGCTATCAACAAGCTCATTAGCAAAAATTCTCTGCCTAATTCCAGCCAGTTCAAAATCAGTTTGATTCTCAGCTTTGATTTGATCCACAATATTATATGAAATTTCTGACAACAGGGACAAGGACATACCTGGTTCCTCCTCAAAACTTCTAGATAACGAATCTGCTACAATATTAGTTGAACCAGCCTTATATTCAATTGTGAAATCATAACCCATAAGCTTGCAAGCATACTTTTGCTGCTCCACCATTTGAACAGTTTGGGTGAGCAACTCCTTCAAGCTCCTATGGTCTGTCCTTATAATAAATTTGGAACCCAAAAGATAATGGCGCCATTTCTTTACCGCTTCCGCCAGGGCATATAACTCCCTAACATATGTAGAGGCTGCCCTCATTCTTGGGCCAAGTTTCTTGCTAAAAAAACAATGGGACAGTTATTTTGCTGCAAGACAGCCCCTATGCCAATGGATGAAGCATCTGTTTCAACAATGAAAGGAAAAGAAAAATCAGGCAATACCAACACTGGTGTTTTTGACATTGTGTCCTTCAACCTTCCAAATGACATTGTTTCATATTCTTCGGTTTAGGCCAGTCAATCATTGCAGAAATCTTTCTTGGATCAGCCTTTACACCTTCCTTTGATACTAGATGTCCCAAATAATCAATTTCAGGAAGAGCAAACCCACATTTACTAAGCTTCACCATAAAACAATTCTGTTGTAAACATTGCAAGGCCACATGAAGATGTTGCACATGCTCCTCTAATGACTCACTGTATATGAGAATATCATCAAAAAAGACTATTATGAACTTGCGCAAATATGGTTTAAACATACTGTTCATGGCTGCTTGGAAAGTTAAGGGAGCATTAGTTAGGCAATGATAGGAGGTCGAATCTTTGCTCATGAGCTTGAAGTGAACCCACAAGCTCATCAATGGACATCTCCATCAAATCTTTGGCTTCTTCAATAGCTATGACAACATAATCAAATCTTCTTGTTAGAGATCGAAGAACTTTCTCCATGAATCTAACATCATCCAAGGCTTCTCCATTTCTTTTCATCTCCTTAGCCACCTTTTGCACTCGAGAGACATAATCTGTAACTTGCTCTCCACTTTGCATCTTCATGTTTTCAAACTCGGCACTAAGTGATTGGAGCCGCACCTTTTTAGCTTTGTCAGCACCTTGACAGGATTTCTGTAAAGTCTCCCATGCCTTCTTTGATGATTTTACATCTGATATTTTCTCAAAGGTTGATTCATCAACACCTTGAAAAATTAAGAATAGAGCCTTCTTGTCCTTCTTTCGTGAATCTTTCAGCGACTTCCTTTGTGCTTCTGATAAAGCTGCTTCAGCGGCCACATCAGCGGGCTCCGTGTATCCATCTTCTACAAGGTCCCATATATCTTGAGAACCTAGTAGAGTCTTCATCTGGATGCTCCAATTTCCGTAATTTGTTTTTGACAACTTTGGAATTTGTGGCTGCATCATATCCGTCATTGTTGAATCGAAAGTGGCTCTGATACCACTTGTTCGAAATATAATAGTAAAATACAAATTAATGGAGACTGAATAACACTTTCTTATTGAAAAAACAACACTCAAAGTTACAAAGACTTTATGCACTTTTTTCTTTCAACAGTGCCGTGGCTCTCTTCTTTTTCCTCACTTGATTTTTTTTACACATACTGAATACATATAACACCAATCTATTTATAACTTTAATTCAGCCAACGTAACGCTTCTCCAACCGCTTCACCGATTGACCGATTCCACTTACTCACCCATTTAACACATGGATAACACCACACATTACTTAGTCTTAATACATAACACCTAAGATCATGACTATTAACTAACTGATTACAACATGCGCGGCTATTACATTTTCTTAATACAAGGATATCAATAAAGCAACTTGACACCTATTAATTTTACAAACGGTGCAAAGATGAGTTTGGTATTTCTAACAAGATACACGAAACACGGGACCAACTATTTTCTTTACAAAAAAAAATCCTACGAAAATTGATGTCTTTGCAACTGCAGAGAGTTTTCTGCATTTGATGTAGAATTATTATTCCCTTAATTCAAAGGCAAAATTTGGTAAAAAAAACTAATTTTTAGTTAAGTCCAAATTTGGGGTAAAAGTACAAATATTAAAACCTTTAGAGCAAAATTACAATTAAGCAAATGTTGTCAAAAATTTATAAATAATTTGGTAAGACCCATTTCATATGAATTCTTAAGTCCTAAGTAAGTAGCCTTTGGATTAAAGTGGTGGTGCTATTAAATTATCTTTTTGACCATGTTAATGCGAAAATAGTAACATTGTATTGGATTAAGTCTTTGGCCAAACTATTCACACATGTAATGCAAAAAGACTCACATTGAGTATAACATCCCGTGTGCACCCGGTGTATTAAACATATATATGGTAATAGCGCAGCTAAATCAATGCGGAAGCTAACTTTTTCTTTCTAATTATGAACTATTCATTATTAACCAAGTAGATTACTTATTCCTTTCCAAGATATCACCTGTAAGTAAATTGTAATAAATAACTAATTGAATAACATCAAAGTATAAGTAATTGTGTATCTAGTCACGGAACTAACACACGTAGACCAGACCATATTCTGATACATTATACAGCTCGAGTCTAAACAACGAAACAGATATCAATGTGGCATGAACAACCCTCATGCTCACAAAATAAGGAAACAAAGCCCAAACAAGGTCTCAATTCAAAAAACAATATACTGAAAGTAAAACATGATCAATATCCAGGCATATCAGCAATCAACATGCATAACCAACTCAACTCCGGCCTCCTGCCGCTAGAGGTATCAACCCCCAAGGTACCTGTACCAGAAAATGTGCCCCAACACGGGGTGAGATCTCTAAAAAGAAATCTCAGTAAGACAAGGGGTCCTCAAGGATCTCTCCACCCAAGCTCACTCACATGTGTAATATAAGTTCTAGAACAGTAATAAACAGTATAATTTCCAAAATTTGTGCAGTGTGTAAGAACCCGCACCGTTAATTATAGAAATTAATTAATTAAATGAGAGAATTAGGAAATAATTCCATAATTGACCCTAATAATTATTATGAGGCTTTAATAATTATAGTAAGTGAGTAATAATGCTGAAAGTCGCTTTTCGGACGAAAAGTGTAGATACCGGTTCTGCTACCCGGTATAAATGCGTACCAGTGAAGTATCCCGAAAAATTATAATAAGTGCATGAATATTCCTAGAATATTATATAGGACTAGTAAAACAAGTTTCAGGTCAAAATAATGAGAATTGGTGCCGGAACTGATACTGGCTATGGAAAAGCGTGTACCAGAAAGGTGCTGCGAAAGATAAAATAAAAATATGATAAATCTTAGAAAAATGAGTAGGTTCGAAATCTCAAGTTTGGGATTAAAATGCTAAGTGTAGCATTTGGCGCTAATACAGTGCGATTAACCGTAAACCGACTATAAATAGCCTTGGCACATGATCCTAGGTTAAATTTTAGCCTCCTATGTGCTTTTTTCCTTGTGCTACAGTAGTTGAGTGCCTTGTTTGCCACCTTCACCCTCCCTTCACCTTGTGAGCCAAGAGACCTCATTTCTTCTTGGTTCTTCCTCTAAAACTCCTTGTATGGGTGTGATTAGCCTTGAGAGATGGAAAGGTACTCCATTTATAGGTTGAACTTCTGAGTTGGGAAGGCTTTGGGGGCTGAGTTTTGTGTTTGAGGTGTGGGAGTCATATTCTTGGCACTTGATGCTTCAAGAAGCTAACTTGGGTGTGAAAGGACCTATCTTGAAGTTGCATTTTCGTGTCCTTGTGTGGTCTAAACTTTGAGGAGCTGTTAGTGAGCTCCAAGAGCATCCTTTGCTCTGTTTTGAGCCTTGGGTAAGTGGTTCAACCTTTGATCATGAGTTTTGATGATAAAAGAGGTGTCTTGACATGTTTAATGAGCTTAATAAGTAACCAACCTGAACATGAACCTAAAAATGAATAAAAGTGCATGCTTGGACGTTGAATGGGTTAAAAACCCAACCTTGGAAGTGATACTTCGCGAAATGCAGAAACTTCATTCTGTCGTGAAATATCCGGATATTGATGTCTGGATATAGGGCTCTGAGATATCCGGATATGGATATCCGGATATGATGTCCGTATATTGATATTCAGATATTGATATCCGGATATAGCCCCGACATATATCCGGATATTCTGGGTTTTCGATGAACAGTAGGTACTGTTCATTCAGAACATGTGTTATGGGTTTGTGGACCCTAGTTTGATGAAGTTGGACTTCTGTAATAATTAACCTAAGTCAGAATCAAGGGATTAAGGGCTTGTGGCTTTGTGGGAAGCCTTAAGACGTAAATCGTAAAAAGGAAAACGTAGTCTTTATGTTTATGCTTATGAGCAATGGTTATTGATATGATTGATGGTCCCAAAACAGATTGTGATTCTGTTGTGTGTGGACCTTGAGTTGTGTGGACTCTTGGCATTGGATAGTTAGCTTGCAAGGTAAGCATTCGTGTCCTCAGTTTTTCCATTGTTAGTTCCACCATGTCCCATGGGGGGATGGTTTATATGCATGATTTGGTTTTCATGTGTTATTTGTTGAAATGCTATGGAGCTGTTAAGTGCAATCTTTTATAATATGTATGTGGTGTTACGCCTAGACAGGAGGCCAAGGGGTGGTCCTGTAGGCGGATACTATAAGAACCCGCACCGTTAATTAAGGAAATTAATTAATTAAGTATGAGAATTAGGAAATGATTCCTTAATTGACCCTAATAATTATTATGGGGCTTTAATAATTATAGTAAGTGAGTAATAATGCTAAAAGTCTCTTTTCGGACGAAAAGTGCAAATATTGGTTCTGCTACCCGGTATAAATGCGTACCGGTGAAGTATCCCGGAAAATTATAATAAGTGCATGAATATTACTTGAATAATAGGTAGAACATGTAAAACAAGTTTCAAGTTAAAATAATGAGAACTGGTGCCAGAACTGATACTGGATATGGAAAAGCGCGTACCGGAAAGGTGCTCCGAAAATAAAATAAAAATATGATAAATCTTGTAAAATTGAGTAGGTTAAGATTCCAAAGTTTGGGATCAAAATGCTAAGCGTGGCAATTAACGTTAATACTGCGTGTTTTATTCTTAGTGGCTATATAAGTGCACTTTAGCACAAAACCCTAGGCATGTATCAGTTCCTACGTGCCTCATATTCTGAGTTTCACACTCCCATGCTGGTCACCTTCTTTTCTTGAGAGAAAATCAACAAAACTCTTCCTTTCTTGAGAAATTCCTTCTCCATTGTTGAGCAAACACTTGGTGGTGTAAGTGAGAGGGTAAAGGGTGCTTCTTGCTGGTTTGGGGGTTGCTGTGAGAGGAGTGTTGTTGCTGTTTATAAGTTGGGTGAGTGTGTGCACCATTTGCTTGGCATGTGTGGTTCCAAAGAGCCATCTTAGGGTGCAAAAACCAAACTTTGTTGGTCCATTTTCTTATCCCTTGCAAGTCTGAGTTGTAGAGCTGTTTGGTGAGCTCCATGAGCCTTTGTACCTCTGTTTTGAGCTTGGGTAAGCTTCATCACCTTGATCATGATTTTTCTTTGCTTAAAGGTTTAGTCTTGCCATGTTTAATGAGCTAAACAAGTAACCAACGTGTTAGATAACCTAAATGAGATTAAAGAAGCATGCTTTAACATTTAGAATTGGTAAAAGTTGGACCTTTTGTTGGATATCTTCGCGAAATGCAGAATCTGCATTCTGTCGCAAAATATCCGGATAGTGATATCCGGGTATGGGGTCTTCTGATATCTGGATATGGCCCTGACATATATCCGGATATTCTGGGTTTTCGGGAACAGAGAAGGTACTGTTCATGCAGAATGCTATTTTGGGTTTGTGGACCCATGATTAGTCAGTGCGTGTGAGCTTCTGTTATAACTTGTTAAGTCAGAAACTAAGTGTTTAAGGGCTTGTGGCTTTGTGAGAAGCCTAAAGACGTAAATCGTTAAGGAAATGCGTAGTCTTTATGTTATATGTTTGTAAAGTATGAATGTTGATATTGTTATTGGTCCAAACAGATTGTGATATCACTGTTTGTGGACCTTGTTTTGGATAGTTAGCTTGCGAGGTAAGCTTTCGTATCCTCGGTTTAGCCATTGTTTGGTTCCACCATGTCACATGGGGGTATGGTTTATATGCATGATGTGGTTTTTATGTGTTATTTGTGAAATGTTGTGGAGCTGTTTAGGTGCAATCTCTTATAATATGTATGTGTTGTTACGCCTAGACAAGAGGCCAAGGGGTCGCCCTGTAGGCGGGTTCAGAATAGGCTGGTACTATGTGGGTAATAGACGTATTCCTGCACTCTTCTCTGATCAGTAGAATATTTTATTAACACACATGACATGATTATCTGCTACATTGCACTATTTTGGAACTTACATATATTGTGTAAACTGTTTTAGAACTTATATTGCACATGTAAGTGAGCTTGAGGTGGAAGATTCTTTAGAACCCTTTGTCTTATTGAAATTTCTTTTTAGAGATCTCACCACACGTTTGGGGCACCATTTCATGTTCAGGTAATGCGGGGGTTGAGACCTCCAGCAGCAGGAGGCCGGAGCTTATCTGATATTGCTGTTTATTTGCTGACATGTTTGGATGCTAGATTATGTCTGTTGCTACTACGCTTTTAGCTTCAATTATTTTATATTGTTGTTGTTAAGACTGTTGTTGGGCTTTGTTGCCTTATTTGGTGAGCATGGGGATTGTCCATGCCGCGTTGTTTTGACTATGTCTTGTTTTATATTCGAGTTGTAATAATGTATCAGGATTATGTCCGGACTATGTGTTGTAGTTCCATGATTTTAGATACTCGCTGTTATTTATATTATGAGGTATTCCAGTTAGTTGTCTCTTGCAATATTATACAGGCAATGTTTTATGAAAATGATTAAGTAATCTACTTGGTAATGATAATGATGTCATAATTGAATTAAAGAAAAAGATATTCCGCATTTTTAAATTAAGCGTGGCTGAATACGATGACGTGTTAACAAACCGGGTATACACGGGGTGTTACATTTTTTGGTATCAGAGCAATGGTTCGAGGGAAAAGCCTGTATGTATTGCAATGCTTAGGACGTTTTGTTGTGAGTCGTGTCTATGTGTTCTCTCTATTGGGTTTTGCTATGATGATGCACATGTGACCACATTGCGTGAGTCTGATCAATTCATTCTTTGTGTAACTTGTGCAGAGTCATGGTAATAGCTCAGAGGAACTGAGACACTAGAGGGGACCAACCTGATCCTGTCCTGGCTGCATTAGCTGAGATGCAGGCGGCCCGACAAGCCGACCAGGAGGCCATGAGAATGGCAAACCAGGCTATGTTGGACGCCGTTCAAGAGGCGAATAGGAAAGCCATTAAGGATGTTTTGGAGGCAAACATGACTTTGATGAGATTCATGTTGGAGGAGATGAGGGCTGGTCCGGCTGTTGGTCAGTATCCTCCACCAACACCTCCTATTGTTGTGGCGCGATGGCTACAGGCGCTGGAGAAAATCTTTCGGGTCATGCAGTGCACCGATCCGCAGAATTTGATGCTTGTGTAACAGCCCGTTGTACACTGGTATTGTTAACATAAATTGTGATATTAAGCGCATTTACAATCACAGCAATTCATTTATAAAAATGCGAATAAACTTTTTCCGATTATTACGCGAGCAGTTGAAAACATAAAAAGCGTAATAATTAAAAGTTGTGACCGTAACTGTAAACTCTTGCGGAATATTTATCTATGCTATATTAATAGTTTACTTTAGTCGTAATAAAACACTAAGGGGTTCCCATAAACCCACTTAGCCAATTTCACACTTTTGCGTTTTCTACACATCCGAACAAGGTTCGGTCTCTAAATTACTGCAGACGTACAGTAAAAATTCTGTCCCTCGTACCTTGCTATATTTTTTTATTACTTAATTACCTTTCCAGAAAGCTATCACATGCTTGGTTCCAAGCTCGTTTGTTCCGGTTATCACCGTTTGAAGTTGGACAAGCAAAATTGCCAACCGACCCCGAAACAGCTACAAACGTCCTACACTCCTTGAATTTCTGAACCTAAACCATTCATCCATTTGCTCTCGAATTTTTATACGATAAACTAGACACCTCAATCTTCGATTTGATATATTATACACTTAATTTAACTTAGAAAACGAAGCGGGAGTAATATTCCCAAAACGACCCAAAACTGCTCCCAAATCCATGCTTGAAAACAGGAACAATGCCGGAATGGCAATAGTGTAGTGCCTCTCCTTAAATATTGCCGAGATTTTGACACAATGTAGGGGATATCAGCTTCAAATGGCGCATGGCACGTCCTATCGGGCCTCATGGATGGACATATGCTCTCCCGAGTTCACCAAAAACTGCCAATTCTACAAAAATTTTGAAGAGTTTCCTTTGGTTCTTAAAAATCTCCAATTTGCAAATGCACAAACTAACCTCAAATGTACCTAATAATCCAATGTGGCACACACAAGGACCAACAATGCCTTGGGCTCTCTACAACCCAATACAGTTCATATTTACTTTACAATGCACTTACTTTAAATTCTTAAATGGTTTCAATCACCAACTTCACTTTCATGCATAATTTCATCATACAATTAATCATAAACTTAAAATAGGCCTAAAGCCCTTCTATCTGATAGAGTTTATGCATCAATATTATAATGCTTACTTACCACAACTAGAATCAAGCAATACTATGTTAGAAGATGAACACATAACAACATA